>DWLI01000873.1:0-18051 GCA_018249915.1 Cecropterus dorantes dorantes | reverse complement strand
ATAAATATGCCAGTTAAAATCCATATTATTAGTATTATTATTATTAGCTCTTATATTTTAGTCATGATTTATTTAAGATAAATATATATTTACAAAAAAAAATATGTTAGTGTTCATTTACGATTTAAATTTATTTGTCAGTTTAAACTTTAAACTAAAAGTTGATATAAAAATTGTTTCAGAACCCAAAATAGAGTTGATTTCAGGTTTTCTATTCTATTAAGGTGTATAGTTTTTGGATTTGTATTCTGGGTCTGGGTATTTGTGCACATGTCTTTGAGTATTTACACGACAAATGGAATTCTGGTCAGATCCTATAAGTGCAGTTAGCAATGCGTTAATTATTTATTTGTGTGTAAGGGCTAATTTTCATCTGACTTTTTTTATTTCTTTTTGGGGTCGTGTCATTTAAATCTAGTCGATATGAGCGTTGTAGTACTTATTGCAATTAGATACGGTGTAACAAACAAAATTGACTCGGCGAATCTCTGTAACTTCGAATATATTGCATATCATAGGACATACCTATGTCCTATGATTATTTATTTAGGTATTTGTAAAAACAAAATACTGAAATTTCTCCTGAACGACTTGTGAACAATAAAGAGCACAAGCCTGTATAACGTATAACATTAACTCATAAAGTATACTATTATACTAGTATGTGTATATTTATGTTGCTTAGTTGTCACCACATAAGTATAATATATTACACTTTTATGACCCAAACTAATTAAATCTAGTTTTGAACTATACCTTTATTCTTTATGATCTTAATAACATAAATTGACATTATGTTAGTGAGTTTATGGTTCACATTTAAGATAATTGGATCTCGGTTGGATTTGGTTTTGGGATAGTAATCTGAAAATTATAGAATCAAAAATATTAAAAAAATAATATTGGTAGAGCCTGACTGCATGATTATGTCTGCATATTCTAACTTTGTAGTTTATTGAAGACATTACCGTCTATAATTTGGTAAACTCAGTAAGATGGTATGAATATGGCTAATCTAGGGAAGTACCACCGCCGCACCTATTTCTAGCGTCAAACAGTTTTGCGTTTTGGTAGAAAAAAAAAACACGCTTTCTACACTCATAGCCCCACACTAGGATTCATCTGTGTTGCGGATGCCATGCACACACTAAGACGAATACACAGACCCAGAACAGAAATCTAAATTCATCATTCAAATGTCTGTCTGATGACATTTGAATAACAGACATTCGAACCTACAACCCACTGCACGTTAGACCGGTGACCGCTCCGCCACGTGGGTATTCTAAGGTTTTGCTGGCCATCATATAGGGCGACTATTTTAGTTCCGGGAAGTAGCAACGCATCTGTAATTTACTTCAGATAGGACTCCATTCTATGAAGTTGCTTAGAGGTATCAATGGCTGGCTCTGACCACGTACTATCAGGTGAACTTCAAGCTCGATTGATAGTTGAATATTATAAAGGAAATTCTTCTCAACCCATTATTGTTCCACTGCTGGGCACAAATCCTGCAATGAGAGTTTTTGACTATTATAAAGGAAATTCTTCTCAACCCATTATTGTCCCACTGCTGGGCACAAATCTTGCAATGAGAGTTTTAGGCCAGGGAAATATTACGTCACATGATTGTACAAACATTTTACATAATCCATGTAGGTATGTTCCTTTTTTGTAACTAACAAAACAATATCCGACATTAGCATTTCGCACTTTTATTGCTTCGGAGACATCTGTGTCGGTTTTAAAATTCACGTTGTAACTGCGAAATTATTCAAACAGTGTCAGGTGTCCCCCATAGTAGCTACGGTAGCGTACGATGTAAAACTAAAATTTGATGCGCGCATGCCTTCACGTCAGTTGCACTGCACGCGATAGGCGAGAAGCGGTGGTGTTTTGAGTTAATTGAAAGAGCACGATATTATGTCAATATGACACTAAATGTAATTGTTGTTCTTAATTTACTGCTTGTATGTATATAAAGAAATTCAAGAAATTAGCTCATATATTTGATGAGCAAATGAAAATCTTAATCGTAATCAAGTAAATTAATGCTTTTCGATTAATAAATTTTATATTAGTAATGTGGATATGCATTTAGGGTACTTCGTTATAAAGGATCGAACACCGTGCATCATATTTGTATGATAAATATTTTATTTTGACTAATATAGTTCCCAGTTCGCGATGAGACAAGTCTGTAATTCAACCAACTCGCAAACTATGCCACAGAGTAAAACATTTCACTTCCCGAATGTAACATTTTGCAAAACTCCCGCTCGGAGTGTTATGAAACTTTTTTCTCTGTGACAGAGCCGTCAGCTTTGAATTTTCGTGGCGTGCGTGTTCGTGGGGGAAAGAGAACACAATACCTGTCACATAAATACAAATGATTGATTGACCCGTACCCGACTAATGTTTATAGGAAGCAATAAACAGCTGGCGATTCTGTTGAAAATTTTGTTTTTAATTCAATACTTGGATTCGCTGTCGTTAAGTCATTGATAAAAATAATACTAGTGACGATTTTGTTTTAAATGTAAATTTATGTATTTCACCCATGAGAGCGGACTTGTGTTAGGAACCATTCAATATCTTACGTTATTGACGATGTCTTATTGGGAAAGGTCTCGTCTCGTATCTTATCGGAATTCCGCCCACGCGTTCTTTACGCGGTTTTATATTGTTATTTGAAGTGAGTTTATTCTACCAAACTGTCGTAAAAATAAATAAACAGAACATTACTTTCCTTTGTCGGGGCAGGAAATCTGTTCATGATACACGTAAATCCGTCCGCATCCCCTGTCCGTCCGTGTCGTTGAAAGGGCCTGACGTTTAGTAACCCGTCAACGACGAGGATCCTATGTCTTCAGTAATCCGAAGACTTTCATCGTACAGCAGTGTGTAAACAAAGTCGGTCAAACCTATTAAAATTTCCCTCGGAGAGATATCGTAGCGATTGGCCGTTTAGGATTCTATACCTTTCATTGGTGTCACTACGGTGAGTCAGCTATGCGGAGTAGCTCGCTCTGTCGGGCGGCTGTCATCGGAACGATCGCCCGTCATTGCACGTCCACCTCGCGCATAGCACGCACGCTTGCATTACGCAGCGCACCACCCCTCGAAGCGGAATACGTATACTCGTCTCTTTCCTTCGCGCTGATTCGCCGGTCCGTGCGATCAGCCGTCCCGCTCGGTCGAGAGGCGTGCGGGGAGGGGGCGCTGCAGGCGGGTCGTAAATCACGCGGCGTCTCATTCCACGCGGGACCGCCGCCGCCGCCGCAGGCACCGCGCACTTCCCTTCCGACCGCCGGCTACGCGGCGCGTCTTTCGCGACGTGTTTACAATTTGAACTGTTCTTGGGAAGTCTGTTGTCAGCCGTTATAATAGTGTTCCCTTCTGACTAAAGTGTTGTTTAATGGATCCGAAGACCTTTCGACGCCCACCGTTGGAGATATTTTGAAAAGATTGCGTCCAAAATGATCGTCGAACCGGACCACGTGAGGTAGGATTTTATTTACACAAGTGTTTCATTGTTTTCTAGCAGTCTATCATGTTTCCGATACTGCCTCGTGTTTCGATAAATTCGATCTGTGTTTGATTTGGAATTTATTCTACTTGATCACTTTTTTTCTTCGTAGTTTAATGTGGTGTAACAAGTTCGTGACTGAATTTTTATGGACTTCACTTTTTTGTTTCTAAAACAAAATCTAAAGCATTTGAATCCATTCCAATTAGAAATAAATAAATTTCCTGCAATCGTCCTTAATTTATTCATCGCTATTAAATTGATAGCATCTGCCGGTCTTCCAAAAATATACATTTGAATATTTGCAATTCTGTTAATATATTTGAATGTATTTATATCGTGTTAATAACGACACATAAAGGGCTATATATTTGCGTTAAATTATTTCAACGACTTCGAAGCTTTTCAAACTTGCTCTTTGAACTTTTGCTAACTTTTCGCCTCAGTTTGTTTCCTGGTTGTTTGAGTTTACTTCTGACATTCTTCCTAAAACATTCCACGTATAAATTTAATCGAAATCATTGAATTTTATTGTCACATAAATACCGATGATATGTGTCTTCCTCCATTGTGTTACCAATAAACGTTTATCAAAGTTATCTTGATTATTCCGATGTGTGACTGTCGCTCGCTTTTGTTTTATTAATCATACCTTCGTCTCATTATTATTGTCAGACATTAAATTTATAAGAAAATCTACGTATAATACCGTTTTTAAGGCTGTTAGAATTGTCCTTTTTATTTTACTTATTGTATCTTATACATAATTAATTATTGAGTTGCTTTCGATATTGTTCCTGTAAATTTCATTACTGTCTGAAGTTTCATTTATCCGTAATTTCAGTATGGAAAGTAGGATTCAGGCCTTCTCAGTTGTGAGAAGGGACACGTGCCCAGCTGTGGGTCATAAAAAGCAGCACCCAAATGTGTAAAGAAATATATTTTTTTTTATGAGAAATAAATTCAAATTGTATTTATTTCTTTGAAAACAATATGAAATAATTTAAATTTGACATTACTTTTATTTAGTTTACTTTTACTTAGTTTAATTGAAAACGCTTATATTAAAGATAAATAAGTTAGCAATTATAAATAACAAAAATATTATATTAAATTTATTAAACAAAATAATAATATATTCTATATTATTATGTCAATGAGTGGATAAATTAATTGACCGGATGTAAATGTAGGCTCTGGTCAACTAGTAGGTGGCTTAAATGACTCGTCTATATTTACATGTATAAATCAAATAGCTAGAAGATTTTACAATCGATTTTAAATAAATAAAACTACATAATGACTTCATTAATTATTCACAAAACGTCGAATTTAATTGATAAAAAAATGCAATAGAAGTTTGTTTACGGTTTAAATATTCAAATGATCTCAACCAGTTTGACGTCTTATAGCAGCGGTTTATTTGATTAAATTAGTTAATGTTGACATTTCTTTGTCCTCAGGGAAAGCCCGAGATGTCTATCAAGGGAGTCGTCGGGTGCCCCTCGGTGTCCTTCCAACGATTCGGTATACTCCGGCAGGAGCGCTCCGGGGCTTCCATTACCAGCAGCGTTGTCGGCGGCGTTGCCAGCCGCGCTGCCCGCTGCCTTGCTCCCGCCACACTCTGCCGCCGTTGCAGCATACCTTGGCGCAGCTGCCGCAGCCGCTCAGCAGCGTCTCCTCATGTCCTGCCACGAGGACATGACGGACTCCGAACGAGGCGACGCCGTTCTTGACTTCAGCACGAAGCGAAGCGAATCTCCACACGACGACGAGGATCCAGACGATGCGGTCAATCTTAGTAAGAATGAAAATGGGCCCTTAGATTTATCAGTCGGGACGCGGAAGAGAGGTCCAGAGGATTCACCATCTCCCGTGCCAACGAGAAAAAGTTCCAGAACGGCAGATTTCAAACCGTCTCCTACGTCATGGAACACCCCAGTGCCACCTCATTTACCTTTCTTTGCCGCAGCCGTTGCAGCGCTATCACCAAAAGGCGGTGTCCCGGCTGAATGGAACGGCAAACTTAAACATGGCACGCCAACTCCGAGTGACGCTACAAAGGCACTTGAAAAAATGAGCGAATTAAGCAGACTAGGAGGCGAGGAGCTGTTCAGATCTGTACAGAATGCTGCTTTAGGAGCTGGATTGACGCCAAACGCTGCCGCTCGTCACTCAGCCTGGCAATCTCATTGGCTTAACAAAGGCGCGGACCAGACAAAGGACGTATTAAAATGTGTCTGGTGTAAAAAAAGTTTCAATTCCCTCGCCGATCTAACAATCCATATGAAGGAAGCGAAGCATTGTGGCGTAAATGTTCCTGTACCCCCATCGACTGGAGCACCCATTCCGACGTCGCTTCATCCGCCTTCGAGTTCGCCATCCACACCATCCCACAACTCATCATCTTCTAGCGGATCGTCTAAACCTAATCATAGTGATCTTAATATGCTTATAAAAGAAAATATGCCTATTCCTAGAAAGTTAGTTCGCGGCCAAGACGTTTGGTTAGGTAAAGGTGCTGAGCAAACTAGGCAAATTTTAAAATGCATGTGGTGCGCGGAAAGCTTTCGTTCACTGGCCGAAATGACTAGCCACATGCAACGCACTCAGCATTACACTAATATTATATCGCAGGAACAAATTATTTCATGGAAGTCTTCCGATGAAGCTAAGGGTTCAAATTCTAGTGCTCCGGGTGCTAACAGCGCAGTCCCACCCAGCACAGGCACAAGTAGTCACGTAAGCGCAGTATTGACGTGTAAAGTATGCGATCAAGCATTTAGTTCCTTGAAAGAATTAAGTAATCACATGGTTAAGAATTCACACTATAAAGAACATATTATGCGGTCCATTACGGAAAGCGGTGGTAGGAGACGTCAAACTCGCGAAAAAAGAAAGAAATCTTTGCCAGTAAGAAAGTTACTCGAATTAGAGAGAGCGCAACACGAGTTCAAAAACGGTGAGGGTAACGGGGTTCCTATGGGGAAACCGATTAGGGATTTCGGCGCGGGTAGTCGAATAACATGCGAAAAATGCGGCGATAAAATAGAGACAGCTGTCTTCGTCGAGCATATAAGACAATGCATAGGCGCGCCGATGTCCAATAGCCAAAGGAATTTTCTCAAAAGCGCGCTCCTTTCCAATAATATTATCCCTCCCGACGTCCCCGGTCACATCACGCCAACCGGTCGCGACGGCCGCAAAAGTATTAACGAGGAGCTTCCCTCCCCTGGCTCTGCTCACCACCGCTCCCCATCGTCCGTGAATGATTCCTCCCCGAGTTCCAAAGATCCCAATGGCAGCAACGACAAAAGCTCGTCGCCCTCGGTACTCAATGCCATAGAACAATTGATAGAGAAAAGTTTCGACACTCGATCGCGGCATTCTGTACCTGGCATGCCCGGCGGAGCGTCCCATGCTCCGATCGGCTCTAGTATTTTAAAACGATTAGGCATAGACGAGAGCGTAGACTATACGAAGCCCTTAGTAGATGCGCAAACTATGAGTATGTTGCGCAGCTATCATCACCAGCAGGGTTACGGGCGGCGCGAGCGCAGCGGGAGCGAGTCCAGTTCCATGTCGGAACGTGGTGGTAGTAGGGTGGAGTCGCTCACACCCGATCGAAAGTTAGATGCGTACCATATGACTCCGCGCACTACACCCGACACTCGCGGCTCTCAGACTCCGGCCTCCGAAGATCGCCCCACAGAGATGCGAATAAAGAAGGAGGTCACGGAGGAAGATGAACGCGAGAACGGAGTAGATCTGAGCAGTCAGCCTATTCGTGTAAAGACTGAGATCGACGATGACGACGAACAAGGTAGGCCCGGGAGCTCGGCCGAGGAAGACGTAAAGCCAAATGTTTCCAAACGCGAAAGCGAGGGTCCTAGCCCCGCGGCCAGCCCTCGCAGTCCGGCTAGCGACCGCTCTGCCCCCACTCCGGGTGCGGAAAGGAAACCGGCTTCCAGCTTAGGCGCTCTATCTTCCATGTTCGATAACTTAGCTGGCGGCGGGTCGTCCAGCGAGCCGAGCTCCTCTCGCCGTGGTGGAAGTCATCCTTTAGCAGCACTGCAAAAACTGTGTGATAAAGCCGAGACTAACCCATCACGAGCTCCTGCGCCCGCGCCATCGCCGGCCGGCCCACCGAGCATTCTAACGTTCAGCTGGGCCTGCAACGATGCGGTAGTCACCGATTCTATAATGAAGTGCGCGCTATGTGACACTCCGTTCATATCTAAGGGCGCATACAGGCATCACTTGTCTAAGATGCACTTTGTTAAGGACGGTGCATTGCCCGAGCCGGTGCCCATGAAGGCACCGCCCGCGGCCGGGTCCCCCGGTACCCACAAGAGCGGAGGGTCGAACGCGGCGTCTCCGCAGGACCCGCGTAGTCCCTCTCAGTCCTTCGACGAGAGTCCCCACTCCAAGTTCTTGAAATATACGGAACTCGCGAAGCAGCTGTCCAGCAAATACGTGTAGACGGTAAGGGTCGGCCGGGCCATCAGTTGTGATGATACCATATCTTGCTACGTTGAACCTATGTAGGTTAGGTCGCGCTGCGACGGTAAGTATTTCGAAACTCTTTGCCAATTTAATTATTTAGGTAATCGTTAGAATTCACCGCATAGTTCGGTTAGTGTAATTAACGTCTAGCGACATAAGTATACGCCAAACGTCTTACGTTCGTTAAATGTAAGAGAATATTTTCAAAATATTGCCTTTAGAGAGGACGGTCGGCGGTCGTGCGGCCGGGGCTTATCTTCCACACTACGTTGTAATTCCATTTCGATAATTGTAAATATAAGTCACATTAAGTCTTAAAGTTCGATTCGATCTCTTGTAAATGTATATTTTTTGCTAATAAAATCTAAATGATAAATTACGTTGGTAATGTTAATCGTAGCCGGCCCCCGCTGCCGCGGTTGCGGTCCTTACAGTATTTTAAATTTCGTTGCAATATCGTTTTTCTTTCGTGTTACTTAATTTTTTGTAAATCAGAGTTAGGTTTAACGTCTTAGTTATTCTATGTATATTTTGAAGTATTTCGGTGAAGTTTTGATATCCGTCGATGCCTGTAATCTCAGAGATCCAATCTCATTCGTTCAGTTGGTGTAAATACTACGCAGTTGGACATAGAACGCAATATTATTACAATCTCCTTAGTGTAAATTTCGCTCTAGGTACGCTCCTTGCGAGGTTGCTATTTATTATTTAGTGTTAAGTACATAATGTTAGGCGACTCTACTGTGAACCCTTGTATACCAATGTACCAGCGTTAGGGTTGTCGAAATCAACCTATTGTATTTAAAAAGTGATAATACGTTATACAATTTTTCTTTGAAAGGACGAACATTCGTATACGTTTAGGACATTCTGTAATGAGATATCTTCCAATTGTAACAGATATACGATGATGTATATACGGTACTTGAGTGTAAAAACTCTTTTATATTTAATAAAAATATTGTAAACTGTAATGTAAGTTGAAACGAGGCGATATCAGTACAGACCAACAGCGCTTGTGGTGCGTTCATAGAACAGCAGAGCCTTCGCAGCATTAACAGGCCACTGGCCGCAAGCGAATCCAGCGACTCTATAAACGCACCAATTTCGGGGCACAATTACAAGTTACGATTACAGTGAAGCTACATTTTTGAAAATTAATCTTTTTTGCTAGTCTTCATATATTTTGTGAGTTGGAACTTCACGTTTCTTCATAATTGTGCCCCGAAAGATCGTCATAAAATTGTGAAATTTTAAAAGATAAACTATCATTTTAACGATAATAATGCAACATACGGACAAACTATGTATACGCTAGCTCTGATGAGAGATTTTTGCTCATTCTTAATAAAAAAGGTGTTGAAATATTGATTTTACCAAATTTAATAATCTTATTTAATATTTTATGTTGTATTTCAAAATGCAATTAAAAGCTCAAAGAAATATATATGTTAAAAATACTTTACAAATGTATTTTATTTATTAAAACCTTAAACCCAAACACATGTTACAAGTTAATACATAAGAATTACATTTACATTACACAATCAGTATTACACTAAATTGTTCAAACTTGTAGACAAGTAAAACTAAAAATCATTCTAATTTATATTCAATTGAAAAATTGTAGTACCTACAATAGGACAGAGGATTCCGGGTTCCAACCCCGGCCAGACATAAATTATTCTAAATGATGAATTTAGATTTCTGTTTTACTTCTGAGTGTTTATGTATTCGTCTTTGTATTTGTCCATGGCACTCAGGACAGGAATAATCGTTATGTGGGGCTATGGGTGTACAAAGCATTATTTACTTATATTTATCATCCAAGGAAGGATGATTTTAGCGCGTATGCGTTTTGCCACAGGTATGAACCCACAATAGCTTGATGAGTGGAGACGTTATCAATTCTAAAATAATATAATAAGGATCATTTTTATATATTTTTTGCCTATTAACAGCAGTGTTACGCGCTGCTGTGTTCTGGTTCGAAAGACGGTAAGGGAGACATACTTTTCCAAGGCATTCCGTCTTGATCCTCAGGGGTAGCAACGTATCTGTGGCTAATCTTAGGTAAGACTTTGATCGTACCTAGAGTTGATTAGAGATGTCCATGGGCGGCAGTGGTCACGTACCATCAGGCGGGCATGCTCGTTCGCTACTTCCATACTATAAAAAATAACCGTATCTTAACTTAAATTTGAAGCATTATTAGGCTATTCGTGCAAAAGAGCGATATAAGTTTGGATTCTTCTCAATTGTCACAGTAACTTAGAACAGCCGAAGAATTTCTGGATATGGCGCCTTCAAATAAACCATGGACGAAAAAAGGCATAATGAAATAGATAAAAGGAAGGGGCGATTTTAATTAGATAAAATATAGTCAATATATTATTTTATTTATTCATTCAAACTTACTTCTAACATTACTGATAATTCAATGCGTTAGAGTAGTTTTAATAATTAACATTTTAAATACAGTTCATTAATAATAAGTTATTAAATAGCAAGCAGAATACATAAGCTTAAAAAAGTATACAAGTGCAAAAATATATATACATTTATTTTTATATACAGACACAAACTGGCCATAGATACCCGAGGACAGTGGCCACATACCACCAAGAGGACCGCATACTCAGTTGCTACTTCCATATTATTAAAAAGCAGTAATTCTATAAATAAACAAATAGTCTCATAGTCCAATCAAATAAGGTCTAAGTAACTAACTCAGTTAATTTTAGTCGGAGTAAAAAAATCATTGAACCTTTTTTATCTAAAATTTTAAGCGCTCCATACTTTCGATAATTTTTTTTGTATAATGATTACTGTTTTCGAGTAATTGCGACAACACACTTTTGTAATTTTTTTCAACCCTTGCCGGGGATTGCAGACACGAAAACCTTTACACATCATTTTTGGATCATTAGAACTACATTACGAGTATATCAAAAATGCAAGTGGGTGTAAAATTTTGATTTAAGACCTTATTTGACTAGACTATAAAACACGTGCTAGTTTTAAACCTGGCTTATTACCTGCTAGCATTTATTAGGCTATATGATAATGATTACATACTAATACTGTCACGACGAAAACAATATAATAATATTATCAATACATGACTAAATAATATTTAAACTTTTTAAACATTCAGTTTTCTCGTATATCAATATACCAGCAATTTTGCTTAATGACGCAATAATTCTGCATAGTTATCATTAATTAATTAACGTAGTTGGAATATTAAATGGAAAAACCTAACTGATAAAACACGATTATATTTTGTTCGTATCATAATATATTTAATTTAACGATTTTTATGAGTTTTCATCGAAATTGTGACAAAAAACGATTATCGCTAAGGTTACATGTCTTTGGAATGGTCTATTTAATAGCTGTCATTTGACACCCATATTGGCACGATAATAAAAGAGCGCCCTCACCCCTTTTTTTCCTTATTTACAGACATTATTTGTAAAAATATATAAAATAATATGTCATATATCGATCATATATGAAATATATCATCGCTTATATGACAATACTGCGTAAGTGATATTTGGTAACTTTTGAAGAGAGACAAAAACAGTATACGAGTGTTTTGTATGAAATTTTTCAGACAAAATATATAGTTTCTGTCTCTTCTGAAAGGTTACTAAATATCACTTGCGCGGTATCGTAACTGTACATTTTGTATGAAATTCTTCAGACAAAATATACAGTTTTTTTCGCTCCTGAAAAGTGACCAAATATCACTTACGCGGTATTGTTATATACGAGTAAGCGACGATATGGAAAAAGAACCATTTTAATCTTACATCACATGTCGCAATCCGTCAATCCATTTAGGGTGCAGTGCGTGCCAAATAAATGAACATAAAAACATAGATACGCTCGAAAATATTACCCTCCTTCTAGCGCAGTCGGGTAAAAATTAGTGTCATATGACATAAACAAAACTGTAACACTGACAACGCTTAGCTTACCGAAGGCAACGAAAAATATCAAGCAAACTTTCTAATAGTAGTACAGCTTATGAAATCGATTCAATATTTTCAGATTTAAGCGAATATAAACAAAAATATTCCTACTTTAGAATATGAGTATATAAAACAAATGAGTAAAGATTTTTTTTTGAAAATTAATCGTTCATTAGTTCAAAATGCAATGTGAAATCAAAGTTAATTATTTTGAAAATTTTAATAAAACACACGATAAGTCAGTCGTTATTAGGGTTCCGTAACGAAAGGGTACAAACAGGTTCCAATTACTAAGCATGTACAGTCTGTCATATGAGGATCTATTTCACCTTGAGCTATTAACTCTTACCGACTTAAATTCTGCGGTGTTCCTCTGGACGCTCGATGCTACGCCCCGAGAGGGAGAGGCCCCTTTTCAGTGGTCCTCATAAGAGGAGTGACTGGAGTTACAATCCCCCGTTCCTGCCTCCGAGGGCTTTCCTAGCATGGTACTAGGAAAAAGTTCTGGAAACATCGCTCATGCATCCCGTCTGCGACGAAGCGGCTAGGAAGACGCATATCCTCGTGGCCCTTTTTGCTACCTCCTTTACGAAAGGATTGCACCCTTTACCACGACTTGTCATTGTCCGGCACAAACCACGATTGGAAGCGAGTGGTCGGCCCGTAATACAGAACTGAGCACACAGCGCTCCACACTCCTCGCAAGGCATACCTCCAGCGTATAAACAAATCAAGATTAAGTAACTTTAAAACACAAAAATTAAAAGCCATTTTAAATCTTACATACAAACGCTACTTATTATCTAAACATCACTCGTTTTTGCAATATTTTGACATTTTAAGACGCAGCTCTACATATTGACAAATAAATTATTACACATCCACTATTCCGTATAAAATCACCACCAACACGTTAGATCAAATTATAATCAACACATCAATTATTTAGCCGCTGCCCTTAGATTTAAGGACCCTAAGGATCACTCAACGAGACGTCTTAACTCGAAGAAACCTCACCTTAATCACTTTAACGACACCCATTCATCGCTCGCTACGGATTTTCTTTCACTAAGGAAATGGTATTTTATCGTACATTGCGCGGTTAATACTGAACCATTGAGTAACGCAGAACAATAGTAGTAATGTATTTTGCAATACTTATAATAACGCTGAGAGTTTTCCGCGCTCAGTCCCATACGATGCTTCGAACAACAACGCATACGTTGCTTTATCAATATTACTTGATTAATAGAAGGGAGAAGTAAAGCATCAATGTACAGCGTTCAGGTACGCGATTTAGCTGACACGTCAATCAAACGTCGCAAACAAAAGGGCGTAAATACACGGGATAATTTTCTTCATTAATGTGTTCATTTGAATTGATTTATGTAGAAAGTACTTTGATTCAATGGGTATTTATATTGTGTGACGTTTAATCCAAGCACTAAATTAAAGAAAACAAATGCCAAGAAAGAATGTCAAAACCAAGCCAAATAAAATTTAAAAAATAATAGATAAGCAACATTTTTTTTTCTAAGTTTACACTACCTTCACACTAAATTTGATGCTTGTGGGTATTTATTACTGTTTATAAGCCAAAGAAAATACAATGTTGCAAAACTGTTTTTGTACCGTTTTTTTTTAATTTAAGCCGGCTACATACAGTTAAGCAAAGGACATCAGGGCAGGCGTCGTAGGCTTAATAATAGCGTTCACTCGTACACGTAGCCCTAAAAATTAAATTATTTAGTACAATTTATAGCCCCGTATGTTATTAGAACACCCCTTTCATCCTCGACCCTAGTTTTCTGTACATCTAATAATGGGGACTAATTAAAATGACGTTTTGTTGTATATCATTAAATTAATGAACGCCGCAGCCCGAATACCACCAATTTGAGTATTCTCTCTGATAAATAGTTTTATTTGTTTTGAACGTTTGTGTTTATAGACACCTTATTTTTCAGCCCGGCGGGATTTTTAGATTTAAATACTTTTCCAACCTAGTATCATTACTGAATAATTTTCAAAAATATTATTGGGTGGTCCATATGAGGGTTTGTATATGAAACGGTAACCTACAATACATATGGAACTCCCGTGGAAAACGTCAAGATTTAAAAAATAATTAGTATATTAAATAAATGTCATGCAAAACGCTAAGATTGCAACTTTAAGACTGCAAGTCGAAAACGATTATTCTTAATATATTTTAATTAAAAAATAAGCCATCGAACTTTTTACCCTAAAATCAAAAAACATCTATAAAGCTGACTTTATCGCTAATTTAATTAATACAATTTATAAAACAAAAAAACTTTATTTATCAATCAACAAATTTTGCTGCCAACTCTAGCCTTTGAATTTACTGAAAATAGCCTACCGATTTAACCCTTCACAGCTCAGGTATGGTTCAATCTGAAAGCTGTTCCATCAATATTCTCTAGTGTGACCGATGAGGCCTGACCCCTCGAGTAAATAGCCAGATTCGGACACAATAAATGATTTACTCTGAGCCGGCAATGAGCGGATTGATAGGCCTCGGTGGCCCCGCATTTGTCTCGAGGGTTAAGCCGGACAGATGTTCTCCGTAAGTAGGGCGGGCAGTTTCTTAAGAAGTGTTAGCTATAAACGAAATGAGCTTTTTATCAAACTGAACTGAAGGTATTCAAGCTTATTCAAGTATAAAAGGTAAATTTCGTCAAGTATTCACAAGTAAGGTAACTTCAAATTGTTACTTCCTGGTCTTCTCTATCAAGCATAGAGTGGATTAGTCTTGATAAATCATTAATCTGATGACCCACGTGGCGGAGCAGTCGTCATACCGATATGACGCGCAGTAGGTTCCGGGTTCGATTCTTGGCCAGACAGACTGGTTGGAGGTTGGTTCTGGGTGTTTGTCTATTCGTATTTGTGTCCATAGCACCCGCGACACAGGAAAAAATCTTAATTCGGGGCTGTGAGTGTAGAAAGCGTGTTTTTGTCTTAAAGACTTTATGAGCTTATGTCAAAATGAAATCTTCTAGCATCTTACAGCAAGTGCCAAAACAAGTGATAGCTAATTATTTACCTCATTAATTCAAGTGGCACATGAGCATGCAGTAATTGATTGGGGTTAGTGAGGTTAGTGGTCACTGCTGTTCATTGGCAACTGTAAGGAAGATCCTGCGTGAAGTCGAGTCCACTCGACTTCATGCAGGATCTTCCTTTGGACCATTGATGGAACAGCTTTCAGATTGAAACATACCTCATAATTAACACGCAGGCCAGTCCCGGTGACTTAGAAAAATCCCTTATTAAAGGAGGCTTGTGCCCAGCAATGGACCTCAAAAGGTTGAATGGATAGATGGATGTCAGTCACATGGATGGATAGAAGAAGTAAACGAGCATGAAGTAGTTTCTGGTTAGTAGTCATAGCTGCTTACAGACAGCTGTATTAACTCCAAATACAACAGGATCTCTCCCTCAACTCTGCTTTCATACTCGCTACTTCAATATTATAATAGGAATACAAAATTGCTTATAGCAATACTATAAGATATTAATAAATTGCAAAGAGTCCTTCTATCTTTAAAATTTCAAATAACTTTTATCACACGCTGTTTATCATTATTTTAGGATGAAAGTAGTGCTAATTCGTCGCCACTGGATATAGATAGAATTCAACCCGTTAGACGCTGGCTAACAATTCAACCACAAATATAGGACAGGCATTCGTCAACCCAGCGTTTGCTAAAGAGACATTATTTTGACAATGTTGCATTCGTACAGATTGTAATAGTTTTCCTTTGACGCCTAGCCAATTATTTTGTGGCTGATTTATGAGCAAAGTTCGCTTTCCAGACGATTATTTTTAATTTATTACTTTTGAGTGGTCATTATAGTCGGAGAACTACGGCTGAATTAATTCTTGACATCGTAATGTGTCTAATGACCTGTTATTTAATACATTGACTCAACACTCGACACAAAAGAAAACCAGTCATTAATGATTATGTTAAATTAGAGAAAGTTGTTTATTTCGATTAAGGAATTTAATTATGTTTGAAAATGATCTGTTTGTAATTAAATCCGTAACTTAACTTTTATTGATTTTTACGTCCTATATAAATGAAAATCTGAATTGATAACATGTGTTTTTTTCTTTTACAGAACAAATGTATACAAAATATAAAAAAGTAGGTACATAGTCAAAAGTCACAACTTTAAATCATTTTAGTTTTCATGTTAACCCACCATTTTTAACTTATACCAGTTCTTATCTCGTTCTTGTTCAAGTTTCAACAGTCGTGAACGTGTTAATCAAACTCAAAACGTCATTGCCTAAATTTGTACCTCGAGTTAACCCTCAAACGCTACAGTACAGCTCGAGCCATAACTTAGCGGAACAAACGCGCACTCAACGCCATCTGTCGGCACTGATCGATGACACGACATGTGTCCATTATCGCTGCGACTTTACGAAGAATGTCACAAAAACGGCAGTGACGACGTCATTAATCAAATTATGTGCCATTTTAAGCCGACACTGCAATCTCGTTCTCGTTCAAATTTGCGATAAACGTTCCCGGTTTTTTTTTTCAAAATCTGGACGGTTGAAAAACGTGACCGGTGAGTGCACATTATTGATTAATTGTTAAGATCTGTCGATAAAGTTTTGAATATAAAATCATTTATCAAAATATTGAATGAATACCACTTCTAACAATTCCTGTAGGACTTAAAATAGCCCAAAATGTGACTAGCTTGATAAATGTTGTTCCTTGTTTCGATAATTGTAGAATTTTGTAAAAATAAAAAAGTAAACGCACTAACTAAAATTAAATTTAGATGGTTAATGTGTAAGTAACTCATGTAGGGCTTAAAGCAATAAAGCTTTATTTTCGTTTAGTATCATAAGTAATAATCACTTCGTTATAAATATTAGGCAATCTCACAGGAATTCTATAGAAATTAATTAATATTTTCTTAGCACCGCGTCCGTACCGTCGCCGGTAAAAATAATAATTAAGTATTTAAACGTAAATACCAAATGGTTTCTAGACAAGTGTAACATATTTGGAACAAAGATTCGGTTGTCTGAAAACTCTATTTCCGTAAAATTTCCTTTCAAGTTCTATCGAGTGAAAACCCTGTCCTTGCTCGGTGCTCGGACTATGACGAATGAGTGACGGATGAGGCCCGATGCAGACTTATCCTCGTTCATCTATCTAGCGACGTTGACGGGTTGAATGAGTGCATGGTATTTTCGTCCTAAATTTACGTTATAAAGTTTTTTTCCAGAACGATTTTATTATATTCCTAGTTGTTATAAGCTGTATTTTTACAACTATTTATTTTAAATATTATTGAAAGAGATACAGAAAAGAAAAATGACATAAAATGAATTCTGAAACTATACAAATATATAGAAATAAACTATGGTGATGAATAAAGCAAACCGTTATAAAGTTGTATTTAAGAATAAAAATAATAAATATAATAAAAATGTATTTATTGATTGATTAAGTAGAAAACACATGTATCCGCGAAGGTCCTTTATTGGGTTAAAAGCTCGTATTATTGGGTGGTGCTGATGAACAGGGCACCCAAATTGATGATGATCCTTGCGAAATAACTTAATCATAACATCGTGTTGTTAAGGTAAGTATAACTAACTAACTATTGTGTAACATAAACTCTTATAAGAGTGTGTATGAGTGGCGTGTGTGGTGTGTAAGTGTAGTGAGTGTGAGCATTGTGTATGCACGAGAGTGTGAGAGTTTATGTATTTTCACATCCCATATATGGTACGCAATAAAATCACTTCTATATTATATAAATTTAGGTTATTTATTGTAATTAAGTTGCAACAAAGACTTTTTAACAATTTCTTTCAATTTAGTATAATATAATAATGTATTAATATTAGAATTTTGAACATATTGTTTATATTAATCTCTATCGCCTTTAAGATTGTACAAAGCAAACTCGAAAAAAAATAGTTTCAAATACTATACACCTACCATATTACATAATATTAAATATTAATGT
>DWLI01000872.1:0-18053 GCA_018249915.1 Cecropterus dorantes dorantes | reverse complement strand
ATGAAACCTACACATCCGAGAGTTCTTTAAAAAAGTTCTTAATGGTGTATGAAGTCTACCAATTCACACTTGGCCAGCGCGGTGGACTGTGGCCTGAAACTCTCTCAATCTGAGAGCAGGTAATGGAACGGAAAAAAAAATAGTTTTAAATCGACGGGTTTTTTGTTTTAATATTTTTAATAATCTTACTAGTTGACCTTAAGTAATTATGAATTGCTAAAAATAGATGATTGTTAAGTATACTTAGTTTTTCAAAACAGCCACTCAATAATAAACAATCACTCCACGTTAAATAGGTTAAAGACGAAATGGGTGCCAATCAACAACACTATCATAGCTCATATAAAAGCAATGTACGAGTATAGCACTTTATCAGTAGCGACTGATCAAATCGATATTTGAAATTTGAATACATCGGGACCATTGACCTAACTTTACGGAAACAGGTCATATCATGGCACATTTGTTCCGCAAATTAGAAGGTAATTTGATTCTATGTAGCTTCGACTCTTATTGTTAAACCCGGCGTAGCATACATCAGGATGGCGTAGAGATACCTGCTGCTTAAGTAATTGTTAATGAACATGTACGGGGACAGATGTTTAAAAATACCTATTCAAACATAGAATTATAATAAAATTTGTTATTTTTTGTATATATATACATGCGTATATTAATAGATTTTTTTCATTTGTTTTTCGTTTGGTTTGTGTAATGTAAATATGTCAATGTAAATATAGTAATTAAACAAACAAGTAAGATGATATGTTAGTTCTTTTTAACAAATGGTTTTGACAAGTAAGCGAGTTCTGGCTTTGATTCCTGACCAGACAAAATATCTACCTAAGCGATGAATTTAGAGTTCTGCTTCGAGTCCCTAACTCGAAGCATAACTCTAAATTCATCGTAAGTGTACGTAATTTTATAAATATCCATAGCAAATACTACACAGGAAATCCATGTATAGAAATCGTTATTTACATAAGCCTCTTTTATTATATAGAAGCAGCAAACGAGCCAGGAACATTTATGATCAACGCCAGATAAAATTAAAGTCATACTCCTGATGACTAAGTTCAAACTTTTCAAAAGTGTGTCCACTCCTTAACCATATCCTTCAAACTAAAAAGCATTAGCGCCATCAACAACCTTAACTTACATCCCACCTATCACCATTAATCTGATAATATCGTCCATAAATAAACAGACAGTGGTTTTTAGATAAATATGCGTGTTCCCAATTCTAAGCATTGGACTACGATTTCCTTTTTCAATATATACAGTTTACTCTAACATTGACAAAACAGATCCGTTCATTTGAAAGGAAAACACGTTTTTAATTTAGCGCGATTTATACGACAAACAGAGCAAAATCGGAACTCACGAAAAATAAAGTGATTATTTCAAGATGGCGGGCCTGATTCCATCATTTTGTCCGGGAAATGAGGAATTCGATTCGCATGAAAATAAATTACTTGAATCCGATTACGGGGAAATTACTATTAGGAGAATGTCTGTTAGCTCAAATATTGACCTTTCTACGGATTTTCTAATTGAGATTGATGCTGATGAACGTGTTTACTTATTTACATTGTAATAAATAGTAGTGTCCAAATCAGGAAAACATTGTCAAATCAGAGACATATCTTTTTATTTGAAAATTTGATTTTATCAATGGTATTGAGATTTACGATTAGGATTCACGACGTCGCCAACTGTTCATGAATCGAAAGATCCATTTTCAATGAACCAGATCAAAGTAATATTAATTTATTTAAATTAACAGGGATAATATTTAAGAATTCCATCTTTGTTATCGGGGACAATAATACTCTAAAAGATGTACTTTTGATAAATGCTAAAGTTGATTTAGCATTTTAGAAAAACACTAATTCTTTTTTCAAATTCCGTTTTGTAAACCGTTTCTCGAACTTTACTTTTTAAAACAACTCCATCAATAAAGGCATTACCAAGTAATTGCCACACGCTCATATTTGCAACGAATAGAGAACTGTTCTCCTTTGGGAGGTCTGTTAAAAAGACCGCTATGCCTCCAATTTTCAATACATGTGAAGGTAGCTAAAACTTTTTAAAGTAGATTTTTCCCCTGCGGCCATTTTCACCCGTAGCGCTTATTACATATCGACTTGCTTCATTGCTACTAAGCGGGCGGTATGCGATAAGCGTAGAAATATGAAAGAGAGTGAAGATATGAAATGCATCAACTTCGGGCTTAAGTATTGGATAAGAAGACGTATAAATTATGATTTAGAATTCTATCATAATGTGTGTGATGTGTGTGTTAAAAAAAGTTCAAAAAAGGTTAATAGGTATTTATTGCAGCAGTATTTTGCATGATGTAATACAAGGATAAATATATGATTAATATGAAATAAATTACCATCGTTAAATATAATTATATGGCATGATGGTTTATTGATAAAATACTATTCAAATTTGTGTCTTAAATTATTTCGTACATAATTTACGTACGTGTGCCAACAAACAATATTAAGAATAAGTGATAATGTACCTTATAAATGTTTAGCTTTAAATAATTTTCATTTATTTATTTGTGAAATACTGAAATGACGAATTAGTATCAATCAATTCGTACAAATCAATTATGGTAAATATTTTACATTTACCCATAGAATGACCTACTGGTTTTACTTACGCTCGCTTTACCCTTTACAAGGTGTCGGTATGCAAAATCCCTTACCCGCTAAAGTTACCACAGTTCATTTACCGCCATCGGTGACAGGGGAAATCATTCCGCGGATGTTCCCTTAATTATTCATGGCCGGTTAGAGCGTGCTGCGGATGTGTCATTGCCATCACGTGGTTAGGGAATGATTTTAACATCCATTTTGTTACAATAGATTATTAATTCATTAAGAGAATTAGCTTCAAACATTTCGTGATTTCGTAATTTGGTCTTAATTTGCATTTGATAGATTTTTATTGTAATAGGAAATAGCAAACGAAAATGCATAAATGTAATACATTTATGTATGTCTATACTTGTTGTGTTAATTAGTGTAATTGAATTATATGTCGTTCTAATTAACAATAACTAAATAAATAAGTAAATGGGGTGTTAGGTTAATTTACCATTAATGCTTGTCACGGTCTCTCCCCGCCACCGCAGTTTCGCCGTGACCACGATCCGTGAAAGTGGGTGGTTGAAAAAAAAAACTCAAAGAACCGCATATTTTGAGTACCCCTAACATATAAACAAGTATCAATAATAGTCTATAATATTAGTCTCAAATCATATACTTAAGATAATGTTAAGATATCAATGAAATTACTCGCAGGGACATCGTAGTTATAACAGATTCTATGAGGGACATATGCTCTATTTGTAGTCCATAAGGGACATAATTATTGACTACAAATAGAGCATATGTCCCTCATAGAATCTGTTATAACTACGTTTCTACTCTAGAATACATACATACTTTTAATTTTCTACATATAGTAAAATCGTTACATTTATGTAATTTAAGTAAAATGGTCCCACAATAAACGAAAACAAATGTTTCGTAGTTTAAGAGTAGGTTAATCTCTTTTTTAAATATAAGATGGAAGTATCAAACGAGCCTGACCATCAACTGATGGTAAGTAGTCACTACCGTTCATGGATATCTGTAAACAGCTTCATATAGGACAGGGGTTCCTAGTCCCGAGGACATTTTTATCCTCGGGAGTATGTAAGTAACAACCACACCTTTCCGCCGAAACACAAGAACTACTTCACGTTGGAAATATGTGTGACGGTAACTCTACGGTGACCCTAAGATCGAACAAGCTTTTTACATACTTTCTCCACTCATAGCCCCGCTTTAGGAATTTTTCATGTGTCACGGGTGTCATGGACACACAAAGATGAATACACAAATAACTAGACCCAGAACAGAAATCTAAATTCATCATTCCGATGGCTGTCTGGCCGGGAGTCGAACCCGGAACCCAGTGCGCGACAGACCGCTCCGACACGCGGGTCGTCATACTCGTTTTACCACTTTCTAAAAAAGGTTTATTCAATTTAATTAAGTTACCCGTTCAATGCTTCTGCACAATGACCACAATTCGTCGAACTCGGTGACAGGGGAAATCAGTCCACGGATGTTCGTTACTCTATTGGCATTATGTGCTACCCGAGGGAGCTGACTCGTCACTACTGTAATAATATAGGCAGAAAATCATTTTATTAATTCAGACCTCGTATATTAGTCATATATGAGAATATTAACAGGTATATAGGTTAATAGTTCCTTAGGATATTGTGGCCAATGTAGATTATACCATACTATCATTTATATCTTTATATGAATACAATTTCAGCAGACCGAAGTGATACTAGGTACCTATTCCAGATACAGAAGTAAGAACTGATACTAAGTACCAATTTAAAAACAACACAAGTAGATGTCTCCAATCCGACGTTAGACAAAAAACTGTACTTCTAATGAACAGCTATTTTACTGACATGATTTATCGTCATTGGCATTATAAACACTACTTCAAGAGTTATTATGACATATAAGACAAAGATATACTCATAACAATTTAGAGGGAAAGAGACGGAGCAGGACCCTTTGTGACTGTCGTTACATAAATGGTTTCCTGTTCCTCGCTTGTAAGTTTCAAACTATTGTTCTCTGTATGCGACTTGAAATATTTGTACAAGATTAGCATATAGAGTAGAGAGTGTATTTTATTCTATAGGTACCGACGTCATAACTACTACCTACTTAGTCAGTACAGCTGTAGAAACACATTTACGTAGCTAAACCTTTTATGCCCCTTAAGTTTCTTCGAACAAATCTAGGGAGACGCGGAGTACCAAGTACCGTACCTCACACTTCCATGCAATTTAGCCGAGACACTACAAAAACTACAAGAAAAGACACTACAAGAAATAAAAGGAATGGAATTTTTCTTTGTATTTCTTTGTATTTCTGGAGGCCCTTACAAATTATTCGACGGATCCGACCACGTGGTCACGTTACAGTATCCAAAAATAGGTGGCCAATCCCCATCAAATATTTTCAAACCACCCAAAATGCCTTCATCTAGTAACTGCTTTCCAATGATAACAACCGAATCTACATAATATTACAAACGGTTCTAAGTTCGCGCAATATTTCATACGGGATTAAAATATCGGAGTAATTTGATAGATAGATGTCTACAATCCGTATATTTGTTTTAAACATAATAATAAATCTTAAAGTGGTTAAATGTTTGAATTTACTATTTACCATTATTTTTTTACCAGATACAAATCATACATAAGACAACAGGATAACAATTATTGTTAGTCAGTCGTCACAGATAATATAATTCAACTCATAGCCAAACTCATAGCCCCACTAGGATGTTCTCCTGTGTCGTGGGTACCATGAATACACAACGACGACACAAACACCCAGACCCAGAACAGAATCTTAACTCATTCAGATGTCCGCCTAGCCGGGGATCGAGCCGGGAACCCACTACGTGTCAGGTATGGTGATCGCTCCGCCACGTGAATAGTCAAACAAAACTACCATTTAATAAAAAAAACATCCTACAGTCCTATGATTTGGTTACGCAAACTAAGACAGTCTAGATATCTGGCCGACCTAGGCTTGTTTAGCTAGACAATGTCCCTAATCCGAGGATTCTGGCGAATGGCTATGAACGCACGTACTCTATACACAGGCAACTGTAATACAAGGTATAGAAGCCCCTTGATCCATCTGGTAGCTCTAACCCAATTCTGAGCATGATACACGGAGCTTGTAATTAATTACGCTTACAGTTGATGCGTAAAAGACAATGTGACAATCTAATCATTATTTTCTATTTGATAGTACTTTATAACAAACATTTTCAGAAAGTTTGGCTGGTTCTAATTTTTTTATCTCTACTCAGAAAAGGTTTCTCCTGCATAAAACATTAAAATGTTTTTTTTTTTATGTCAGAAGCGCCATCTGTTTCCGCATTAAAAGAAAAATATAGAAACATTTTCCAAGTCCGTGTTGTGGTTAAACTGTTAAGTCATTAAATATAAGTTTGAATAAGGTTAAAATACTTATAAAAATAATTTATTTAGTTATAGCCGCAAAGTGGAAGCGAACGCACTCCCAAAATTACAATAAATATTCTTTTCAAGAGTTTTTCATCTGCCATTTAGCACCTTGAGGAGTGAGATTTATATATAATGTGCGGATGTATCGTTCAAACTAAAATTACAGAAAAATCGGTTATAACAACGCTTTACGTTACTGATTTTAAATAAAATATCCATGTATACAGATTCAGTCGTTATTTCATTATAATAGAGACAGACACTACTCATACAAGCGTCGTAATCCTACATAACACCCAACCCAGTTCGGAGACACGGCACCATGTAATTAATTACACAACGGTAGATGCGTGGAGGGTGACAGATTCTGACAAGTATAATATTACTTGGTATTTCTAGTGCGGATAATGATATAATACAAGAAAAAAGGTAATGTTACGAATAACGTCTTAGAAGACACATAACATTTATTTTTGTACCAAAATAGTGTCTTATATACCTAAATGATCTACGTACATTTATGAAGTTGAAGTCAAATAAGTTCGAGCGTGTCAGATAATATAGCTACTATGCAATCAATATTTATAAAAAGTTTCTTTTCAGTGATGGATGTACCATGGGATGTGCGGGTGCAGCCGACTCACGGGGTCGCTGGAGGCGCGGCACTCCTCACTTGCGCTGCATCAGCATCAGTCAGATCCCATGTCAGCGTCACCAGGTGGTTCAGAGACGGGACTGTGCTCTCTCCCATGTCAGGAGATGCTGGTAAGTAATAAATTTAGCTACTCATCTATAGGAATAAGGAACTTCTTTCAGGTAACTCTATTCTTCCATAAATCAACTATTATCAGTTTCAAATAAAACGGTTTGGTGAAATTGTTCAACACACAATTTTTATTTTAATTGAGTTTAGCAGTTAAAAGTTGTATTCGGATCAATTAAGTTTAGTTAGTTATAAATAACTGATAATAGCCAATATAAACCCAAATCAAGCACTAGAAACACAATAACACGTAACAGAGTTGCTACATGAAGCCTATAAAATCGAAATTAATTTTTCTCCGGAGTCAACTCTCGATTATTGCCTGTTGCGACTGAGAAAATTAAGAATTTTTGCCTTTTTCGAGGGTGAAAATTAAGAATTTCTCCACAAAGCGGCTGTCCGCGACAGAAACAAGAGAGTCGACGTTCTTTATGAGTTCTAATTCCCTCGATTAGACGGAGGAAATTCGATTACCGGTTTCATCTCGAAATGACGCCGGACCCTGCTTCGATCTGCGAATTCTACGTTTGAGTGTAAAGAGCTTTTGAACTACACGAGACGGAAACGACTGCTTCGTTTTTTTCATTAACAGATTGTGAATTGTATAGATCGTATCCATATCATTTCGTAGTATTTGCATGTGTACCGTCAACCCATTATTGTTCCACTGCTGGGCATAGGTCTACTCTCAGATTGAGAGTGTTTCAGGCCATAGTCCACCGCGTTGGACAAGTGCGAATTGGTTGACTTCTCACACCTTTGAGAACTTTTTTAAAGAACTCTCAGGTGTTTAGATTTCCGCACGATGGTTTCCTTCACCGTAAAGTAGAACCTAATTTTAGAAAAATTAGTGACGCGTGCCTGGGGTTCGAACCTCGGACCCACGATCGAGGGGCCAAGTGTCCATCATTTGGCTATAACTGCTCAATTAGTTTTGCATAATATGTATAGGCTATTTTTATAATAATATCATATTTAAAATTATGAAAAATATTCATAACTTATTTTATTCAGAATCGAATGGACTAAATATTATATTTAACGATAAAACATTCAATAAATTCCTTTAACGTAAAAATTAAAATCTTCCCCACAAAGTGGCTGTCCATGACATGTATAAGAGGGCTGTTCTTTATGAGTTTTAATTCCCTGAATTAGAAGAAAGAAATTCGATTACCATTTTCTTTTTAAAGGCCTCTAAGAGTTTTCGATTTCTTCTTTTCGTACTTTAAACGGTTTTACGATTCCTTTGATAAGGCGGCTATATTCGTAAATGGCAATTTTATACATAACATGTATTTAATTATGCGTTTAATAAATAAATAATTGAATGCTATAAACATAATATTTTTGTACCTAATATAAACAATAAACGATAATTTACAGACATCTGAATGATGAGTTTAGATTTTGTTCTGGGTCTGGGTGTATGTGTGTAGAAAGTGTTTTAAGTATCTAAAAGTACCATATCATCTAGATCTTGTTTCAGAAATTTGTTTGCCGATGTTCGCCCAGGCAGATCCAATCAATATTTTTGTTTTTTTCTAGATCTGGGTAAATACGTGGGAATTGATTTGTAAATTTATTCATGGAATATGTAAATTTAAGTCTAATTAATTTTTGATATTATATTATTATATTTCTGGGATGGAAATCACTGAAGTCTATTTTTTGAAGTGAAAATTAATACAATTTCCCAATCACCGTTTTTTTTCGCTGCTCACGTCAATTAAACCCGTTCATTTTATTAATTGAATCGTAATCGTGACGTGCCCGCATGCTTCTCGTATCTCAAACAATAAAAACCAACGAACAATTACGTCAAAGTTCATTTTTTACTCGACGTTTTTTGTTCGTTAATCGCCAATTTTTGTGCCCGACCTTTGTAATTACCCTCAGATCCGAGATTATCACTTTTTCACTTTTTCCTTTGTTTTTTACTTTTGATTGTACAACTATTAGGAAGAAACGCTTTACATTTTCAAATTAAATATATTGTTATTGTAGTTATGTGAACACCTAGACTAAACGTGCAGTGAAATTTAATGTGTTCAACTTTCTAAAAAAACATATTAAATTTCCTATAACGTAGAATTAATCTGTTATCTACGTGATAGGATCACCGCCGTCCATAGACATTTAGAATCAACCATAGTAGGATTCAATTCCTACGGTTCATCATACATACATTGTTTCACCTAAAGGCTAATTTAGTATTGTTTGTGTATCTTCATTACCGCACCTGACAAATCACACAAACAAACAGATAATTTTGTCTTAATCTTTGAAAATAAACTTATTAAACTTACTTATGTAATGGAACTGTAATTAAACAAAGTGGCTAAATTATACAAAATAAAACAGTAATTAATGGTCAGCAACATCTTTTAGTGAAATTAATCTCATCGTTGAGTGCCGCCCTCAAGACAATTCAAATGAAACGACAAAACTCCCTTTCTAGGAAAGCCTAGATAGAGTCACACTCTTTCCCACTAAAGGCTTTTAGTATCCAACAGTAGAAATAATAAATTATAGTCATGTGATTATAGTGACATTCCTTCACTTTTATGAAATGTTTTCTGTACATGTACACCTGTTATATTTTTTTATATCTATATACCTTCCAATTCATTTTGATGAATGACCGTGATGTGCGCAGGGCAAACTATTTGATTTGACATAGTTGATGTTTATGTAGAAAAGGAGTGCAAAGACATATTTTTAATTTATTATAAGTGTTACAAGTTAAAAAAATAAAACATTAATGTTACTAACAATGATAAATATTGAACGTCTATTATCTCACATGAATATGAAAAAATCGCTTTACTGTCTTTAAATGCAGTTCACTCAGCTATGTAATACCTCTCGCTTCCAACCATAGTTCGTGCTATGGACGGAGATGACAGGTCGTGGCAGGTGGAGCAATGCTTCTGCGAAACAGTGATGCTCGCGGAGGAGGCGTCGGAGAGGGTCAGGGAAGATAATTCCACATTCAGGGAAGATATTCATCATCCTTCCAGCCGCTTCCTCGCAAACTTACGGGACGTCTATGTATGAATTTCAGGTCGCTGCTTTGGTCCGAATAATACTTTAAATCCTTGCGTTCTAGTACCTATAGAAACAAGTGAAAATTATATATATAAAACTCTAGGTCTCGAATCAATTAAATAAAGTATTTATCTATTCGATGAACAATTTATGTAATTTCTATGAATTTCAAGTTTAGTTCTTATTTGGGTTTAGTTATAGTCGAATTTCGATTACTGCAACTAGTAACCTGTTTAACAAAATTGACGAATAAATGTAAAGGAGCCCAAATTTATTATAATATTTTGTAGTGAAAAATCTCAGGGTTTTTATTCCAGCTTCTATATAACATTACGCCTCTGGCCTGAACTTTATGTATTATCCGTTTTCCAATTTGCTACTTTGTTTTCGTAAAAACACTGCTTGGTTGGTGCTTGGCAAAACTGTCTCTGTTTGCCTGTAAATCTGGGTTACTTTTGACAGGGTTCGCGTTAGGTAAAATAACGGAACATTGTTTCATATAATTTTCAACAGCTTTTATATTGGTGATGTAAATCTATAATTCATGAATATGAACAAAAGTAAATATTCATATTTATTACTAAATATTTAAGAGAAACAGCTGTAACGACATATGATTGAAATGTAGAAGGTTATTTAAAATGGGCAAAAATAGTTTTCCTTCAATTTCGGATTAATTTCATGTCTTAATATATTTAAATATATTTATATATAAACATGATCCAAGCTGGTGGAGCCATGGGTGTAGGTTAGTATTAGATGAATTTGTTTTTTTGTAGTTGTTATTTAATAATGATTTATCTGAAACATTATTTGTTTTGTAGTGTAATTTACACAATTAGTTACAGTTCAACTTTCACAGATTATCAGCAAAATGATTAACTGTATTTTTTATTACATTGAAATAACAAACGAGTCTGCAGTCTACCTGCTGGTAAGTGGCCATTGCCGCCCATGGACATGTGCAATCAACTCCATATAGAACAGACGTTAATCTAAAGTAAATCACAAAAGCGTTCTTACTGCAGAGGACTAAAAAGGTCACCTCATTAATAGTGAATCTTAAAAATCCGTCGTCAATCCTATACTACCTAATACTGCCTATAAATCTATATTCCCACGTGTCAAGTGTCTAACATTAATCCGCAAATCTCGCATCACGGCATCACCGACAATGGGGATAATTGAAGTGGTCCCTGAATTTGTAATAACTACCCTCCTCGTAGAAGTGTGTTTGCTTAATAGATTATTCCAATAAATTAGTTACGTAAACTATTATGTCGAGAAATGTTAATATAATGTAATTTGTATTTATTTGTATTGTTATATAAGTTTAACGCCGTAGAAACATACAATTACGAACAAAAGGTAGCATTTATCACCCGGAAAACAAAGAGTAATTACTGACTTTAATATTGGAAACCATTATGTACCAATAATTGTTAATGTGTTTATCAACAATCGATCAGATAAGCGACAAACATCCGAAAAGAGTGTACCTGTTATCTGGAACCTACTGCCATTTTCCAATTTCCAAATATACCCATTCTTTTTATCCGCCTAATGGTACGTGGTTCGAGCACACAGAAACTCACCTAACATCTATCCCAAATAATATTGCTAATACTATGACAATGTGTTAATGACTCCAAGTTATAACTATATGCATACTTTTCGACTACAGAAAAGCAAATAACTCTACTGATACTGTTGCTTATGTGGTAAAAATGGACTTAAAAATATTGCAACCAACATAATCCTCGCAAGATTACATCAACAACAAAGCAACTGAAGCAAGCACTGAATGTATAATATGATGTGACGAGGGTAGTGTGTCCGTGATAGTTCGCGTACAAGGGCAGTCGAGCGGTGAATTTTACCCGATTCCACTTAAATTTAGGGATCAAATTTTGGGATCGGAGGCGAAGCAGTTTGAAGGGTATGTTTAAAATTTAAGGGAATATTGAATAGACAATCCTATTATAATTAGATCCAACAAAATGGTTGTCCAGCGTCCAAATATTACACATTTTGAGAGTTTTCAGAAATTGGGGTAGTTTGCACAAACTGGCACCGCCATCTACGGATTTCTCATTCGTTTCAAGTCTGCTCTAAATCACAGTTTTTCAACATTTCTTGTTACTATTTTCGTAAACTCAGATACAAAGCCAAACACGCATTTTTAATTCGTTGTCGTTACTCAGAAATGGGCAAGGTTTACAAGAAATAACTAAATAAATAGAAAATATGATGATTTATGTACTAGACTTAGCCTCTATTTTATTAGGATCTTATTATATATTCCTTTTTGTTACTATAGTACCGGTGACAACAAATGTGCAAAATTAGTAAATCAAAAAATCATTTTCATAATTTTCAAGTCTATGGTAACTGATAATAAACTCAGCAAAAACATTTGTCGCGATCTAATTTACTTGCAAATGAGTTAAGTTGTCCGAAGAAACAGTTGGTAACGAAATTGTGTAGTTTAAATTAATTTATATTTTCCTCAGCGATACAAGTGTCCCAATTTCTCATCCAGTACATACTTGGCGAGTTAAAGTTGGTTTCGTCGGTGTTTATGCAGATTGCCCGCTTGCATTAATACACGGTGTGAAGAGCGTTGACGTCGTTTTTGCATTTCCATTTTCAAATTTCACTTTTTCATGTTTTTTATGGTTTCAAAACAGGAATAGGACTGTGACAGGAGTAGTATAGCCTTGCGTAAGTTAGATATGTTACTTAGCTATCTATCTCTAAACAATTTTTCATTTCAGGCATTAGTGTCCTTTTATTGTACTTCTTTGTAAGTATAAAATACAAAATTAATTACAATTTTTAAATTTAAACATCTAAAACCACGCAACCCATGATAATGCACTGGGCGTCGATATTAGTGTTCACTAGTACATTTTAGATAGAGCAATAAAATATAGTATACATGTTTGCGCATACAGCTAGTCTTCAGTATTTCCATGATATCTACATTTATTTACATGTAGTCTGTCTTATGAGTACGAAAGTCATATAATTTATTTATAAACCTCAGTAACTCAAAGCACACTCTCTTCTCGCGTGCTTAAAACAATTAGACCATGTTAAAATTAATTTCATATTTCGACTTAAAAATACGGCGGTTTTTATGTTGAAACAAAATCTTCATTAAAATTTAATTGAAAAACAAATTTGGAGCTCGTTCTTTTTTCCATTCTCTCCCTGTTTACTTCCATTTATTTCCTCACTTACCTGAGCTAGTATTGTACATTTTTTCCTTTATTTGTAATAGGTGTTATAAGATACCTATTCCAAATGATTTCATAAATAAGATTACATTGTATTATAACAGTTTAAGATTTGTGATGCCACCTTACGTCACTATAGCTACGTACCTACGCCACGCTGATTTAACATTAAAAATATTCTTGTGTTATAAGCGAACAATTATAGCTAGAGACAATTTTTACCAACGTGTGACAATTCTATTTACTTATAACATATATTTACATTGAAGTAGCGAACGAATCCTTTCAATGATTAGTGGCTACTTCCGCTCACCTCATGTCATGTTACCTCTGAGTACTAAGGTGGAACTTCACGCATAAGTATGTCACTCTTACGACACCCGTTATACCAAAACCCAAGAAGGCTGCACTACTGTGACAAGTCATAAACATTATTTCTCAACATAAACACAAAAAAAACCGTTTCAATTTTCTGTTATGTTTAGTGTCAAATACAGATATCTTTAAATAATTTAAATAAGATATGCAATTTCCATTACCTACTTACAAAACAAAGGAAAACGTTTTCAAATTCTATTATGTAACAAATTTATGGGGCGACTTTTTAAATTTATTTTGTATGGATAAAAGAGTAGCATCTCTAAAAGATGATTCCCGATAAGGACACAATACTTTTTCCGCGCAGATTTTCACCCTGCCACTCAAAACAACAAAGGCTGAACATATTAAAAGGATGTTTTTGTTTTGAAAGAGCCATCAACAGCCATCGACAGCTCCGCATTGTCCCGCCGGCTCATTATACTGTTCCGCGCCGCAAACACTGCACGACACGTATCTGATGGTAATTGTGTAATTACACCCTGTCAGACTTTATGCTACAGTGACGTTTAATTGAATTGTTTTTGTACAAATAAATCGGAATTATTTTAAGCGATGTCCAAACATTACAGTGTATAATCGTCGTTTATTTGGTTGATAAAAGAAAGTAATTTGATGGTAGTTAATGCAGAACACAACATGTCAGATTACTTGTTTTGATTTCTTTTGAAATGTTTGAGTATTCCCCATAATTTATTTAATATTTACACGATTTCAAAAAGTACTTGATTATGGGCTATCGAAATCGTAAATCACACTAAAAGTGTATTCGAACAGTTTTTGAGTTGACGTCTATGTACCGGCAGAGCATGTCGACCTGAGAATTGGGTCAGTGATCTCGCAAGTAACATAGCATACAGAAGAGGAATACGTTAATAATTAAATATAAAAAAAAGCATGCGAAATCAATCAACCCGCTCCTAACTATTTGTAATAAGATATTGAAAGGTAGATAAAATGTTTCAAAATGTACTGTCATTGTTTTAAATATTTTATTGAAAATGTAGGTATTTCATCGATCCCGTAGTTTCCACTCGAAATGGCCCATCGTTCGTCCAACAATTCGCATCATGTATCAAACGTCCAGCGCTATAGAACGCTTTCCGTTTTTTGTTGGTATCGGTATCGGGTTTTATCGAAAATTCTCGATTCATGCTGACGGTATTGAATACTCCGTACATTTGAACAAAATATTTTATCTCAATAAATCCTATATATAGGAAGCTGCCTATTCATTTACAGGATATCTGAAAATAACGAGCCGAAGGGGAGTTAGATATCAGGTTCAACATTTATTTTAGAACATCCTCTTATTTCGTCAATAATATTCATTCATAGTATCTACAGAACAGGAACAATTCCAAGTTCTTTCACGCGGTCACTAATAGTTATTTTGTTATAGAGTTTTCAAAAATAAGACCAATTCTGGCGATAAAAATTTTATTATGCAATGCGTTAGCTATTAGTCATACAAAAATAAGAAAGTGACGGGCATCTTACCTGTAGCTAGCAAACCGTAAGTAGTGCTAGCTTTCATAGGCCTTTGGATAAACATTTTTAAAACTTTTAAAACATTTTTAAAACAATTCTCAAGCATATTATACTTGCTTACGACTAAAATTAAAATTTCTATTTGTAATAGAGCTTTCCCATTCTGGGACTGGGATCCAATGTAGAAAAATTGGACTTATAGTCCCATCTAAGAATTATTCATTTATTAAACAATTTTAATTGGCCTATGATTATAAATAGAAAACCTCCCCCGACAAACACGATGGCACATTAAGCGATAAGCATTATCTTTGAGGGTATCATTAAAAGTTATTTGTAAAAAACTGTTGAGATGAGCTTCAGAGGAACACAATATTATCAGCGCCATCAGTTCATACAGGGCAACACTTGATGAGGAAGATGGATAGAGATTTTGTTGATGGTGAGAAAGAGAGGCGAACAGGGACGGTTGCCACACATTTAGAATTCATTGAAAACTCGCGACTGAAAGTTATCTGATCGTAAACGTTTGGGGACAGGAGTACGCGCGGGTAAGAAAGTGTTTCGCAAGAGTATAAACATTTAAATGTCTTGTAGAACTCATGAGAGTTTTAATACATTGATAATTTACGTAACATATTTATTTGACAATTTTTCTACTTTTAATCTGGTTTGACTTAACATATTGCGGCCCTCTTATAGGAAGTCTTTCAACTGAGAAAAGAAACTAAATCGTAGCGGTGTTTAGTAACTTATTAATACAGATGACCACAAAATAATGATAAATAAACTTAGAGGAAGACATTGCGGCTCATCTTGTAAATTTAAACTACATTTTTAAACTACAAAGGAGCGTTTTTTATCAGATTTCATTTAACGTGTTTTATTAGTTAGTATTAAAAAGAGGATTTAATCTTGCAACTGAATTATGAAACTAATTAACTCCAACCGATTGAACTTACTTACATACACATTTTGTTTGGATCAAGCATAATTAGCTTAGTGATGTTATTCTAAATTCATTATGGCGGACTTGTTATATTGTTCATATCTTATAGTTTTCAATCGAGATTTTATTATGTAGGTAAAAATATAAGTGCAAGGCAGTATATGAGTACGCTGGTTTTAAAAATTAAAAAAAGAAGATATACCTAAACTCAACGGCAATCCAAACGGAGTACCAGATGGAAATTAGTCACCACCGCCTATGTAAAACACCAAACAAGTCGACAATGCATCGCCAGGTTCGAAAATGGTATTTTTGCACCTGTTTTGAAAATTGCAGGTAGCAGGTATTGTACAATAGTATATTAGATCCAAAAAAAATATAATTGACTTTTTCTCCGAGTGTCCAGCCGCTGTCAGTCAGAGGCGTATGTCGTTGGCCATAAATGTGTGAACGTGATCGAACCCCCAATCACTGGCTCATGAACATTTCATTCAAACCACTCTACTGCTCGCCTCTATAAAGATTTATCAATGTGGTCTATACAAAGGGAACTTTATCTAACGTTTCAAGATAAAAACTTTTATTCTTTTGCTTTGTTAACTCCCTATTACTTTTTTTCTTTACTGTGTTGTCAATCGTTTATTATCCCATTGCTGGGCACGGGTCTTCTCTCAGATTAAGACAGTTTAAGACCATAGTTCACCGCGCTGGCCAAGTGCTAATTGGTAGTCTTCACACATCTTTGAATTTTTTAAGGTCCCTCAGACATGTTGGTTTTCTCAAGAAGCTTTCCATCAGCAGTGATATTTGATTTTATTACGTAAATAATTGTACAAAAATCGGTGGTGATGGCGAGGCCGAGTTTCACAACTATTTCTTTTTTCTTATCATATTATAAATTATTTTTCTGACATCATTGGCACTGACGAAGTCTACTTACTTCTTACGACTTAGTTCTTTTAATTTTCATGTAAATAAGTACTTTGATTTACTTCATTTAAAAGACGTGTAATAACATCCGGAAGGCGTATGCAAATAATAAATAATATAGCCTAAAATTTTTATAACACTTCATATATTAAACATACATCAATATAGCATTTAAGGTGTACTCTTATATGCAGGAGGTCGATACATGATAGGTGGCAGCAGAGGCGACATCCTGGTGATCAAGGAGGCGCGGCCGGACGACACCAGCGGGTACTCCTGCGAGGCTCAGCACGCCCTCACCGGCGATAAGCGGAGGAGTGGACCGACCATGATCGCTGTAACACGTATGTTTAATTCCAACCATATTTACACATTTTTTAACTTTTTAGGGTTCCGTGTTCAAAGGGTAAAAATTCCATCCGTCTGTCTGTCACCAGGTTGTATCTCAGAAACCATTAAAATTTAAAATGTATATCTGCTGCCGCTATAACAACAAATACTAAAAAAAGAACAAAATAAATATTTAAGCGGTGCTCCTATACAATTTTTTGCAAAAAAATTAATTACGGCAACATATATTCACTTTAAATATAAATAATTTAATTAAAATAAAGTCAATATTTAAGGATGGCCACACAACAAACGCGATTTTTTCAGCCGTTTTTTTATAGATAACGGTACGGGACCCTTTGCGCGCGAGTCTAACTCGCACTTGGTAGGCTTTTTAAGTTAACCAACGCTTCTCAAGGTTCACATTACGGTTGTTTATGTAAGTTTATACCTGAAAGTCTTAAACGTGTACATGAAATGAATACGTATATATACTCCACTTAATGATATATAGAAAAATCATGTCCCGTCTTTTCATCCCAACAGACCAGACAAGCAGTATGGCGCCAAGAATGATCACAATAACAGAAGACGAAACTGTTCCTCAAGGGGGGGACATAAGACTCGTGTGTTGTGCTATAGGAAGCCCGCCACCAACATATAGGTATGACTTAATCAACTTATACTGTTTGACTGAAATGCATTTTATGTCTTACAACAAGGCACGGGTCAATTACTGAAAGAACCTTGCAGGTTATCGCTTTGATGTTAAAGTCGAATTCACATCTAGATGTGAAATCGACTTCTTTAGAGTTTGTTTTTCTTCTTTAGAGTTTC
>DWLI01000871.1:0-18062 GCA_018249915.1 Cecropterus dorantes dorantes | reverse complement strand
CTTCATACATTAAAATACTATATGTATGACATTTTGAATATCTACTTACTATTCTTTCAGTGTTACTTATTCGCTACAAAAATATTTGCAATTTTTTAACGAGTTAATATTTAGTTTACGTATAATATTGTCTTGACGACCCGCGTGGCGAAGCGGTCACCACACCGGTCTGACACGCAGTGGGTTCCGGGTTCGATTCCAGGCCAGACAGACAGCGGCACCCGTGACACAGGAGAAAATCCTACTGCGGGGCTATGCGTGTAGAAAGCGTGTTGTTTTTTTAAAGCGTGTTGTTTTTTTTATTTTTGCGTACAAATTTAAAGACGTACATATGAGTACAGACAAAATTGTGCGTAGACTATGTAATATAAAGAGCTTTCAGCTTGAGGGATAAAGTGCCTGTGACCTAGTCAAGCCGGAAGGATAAGCATTACCTCCGCCCAACTAGAACGTCTAGCCGAGAAAGCGTTCTATAAACAAATTCAATAGGTCTAAACGAGTGAATTTTTATTCTGGGGCGATGAGATCATTGGGTGAATGGCCGATGGCGGAGCAGTTTTGGTGGAAATGGGTCGGTAGGACTTGTGACATTGATTTGATTGATTTCCGCACTACACTACGTTTGTTTCAACGTAACTGTTATGACGTTTTAAGTGCTCTACACTAACGCTGAGAATTGTAATAAGGCGTATTAGATGGATTTTTTGTTATGAATTGTAATTTGAATTCGAAAAAAATATAATTTCAGTTTTTTCTTGGTACAAATTTGCCGGATAGCAATTAAAGCACTGATTATAAATTCAGATGAATTTCTCATTTAAAAAAACAACCATGGCTATGTTGGTTTACAAGGACAATTCAAGGCAATATGCTTTATACTTCAGATTAGGATAGAAAATAATCTAATTTCATTCCGGTATACCCGCATGCTGTGTCACAAATTCATGAAAGCCCACTCGTATCACATATAGTGCGCGTCGTTACGCCTTCGTATCGTATATTTATAAGTGGGGCTAGGTATTCCACTCACTCTCAGACAATACACACTAACCGTGTTGACAGATATGTCAGCTATCATTCGCGTTCATTGTTAAATAGCCAGGCGCCGTCTGCTCGAGTCTAAATGTACTCTGAATTAGTTACCTCATATTAGACTTATCTCGTTAAACTACTTCAATTTAGAATTCAAAAGCCTATGGAGGTTTATAAACATTTGTCACTTAGATAACATTGTTACAATATTTTTTTTTGTTTAGGAATTTGTGATAGTGTTTTGAAACAATAATTAAAATGCCATTGCTATGTTAATTTCCAATTTAGTTGCTTTAAAATAAATATTTGATTATTTTTGGAAATAGGTGCTCCTAAATATTAAAAAAGATATTATGATATAACAAATTACCAGCTAATAACTACGAAAATACTTTTTATAGATTCGTGGATGTTAAAAATATATCTGATTTTATCTTATCTGGGGTGTTTACAGATGTACATGAACTGCACTGGCAACGTAACATCAGGTGGACCGCATGCTCGTTTACTACTTACTTCAATATACGAGTAATAAAAAATCGTCTATTGTACTGGTGTTAATCTATTAATTACTAGAAGTCAATTGCATATGATGCTTTTAGCCTTCAAATGTAAATTTGAACAGCGCGGTGAGTAACACGGAGCCAGAAAATGGCCTATATTTGTAGACGTAAGATGATTATATTAGCCACTCTGAAAAGCGTTGACGCGCTCGGTTTATGAAAGTGGCGCCTGCCTTCGTCTAACACGCTAAATCATACAATTTGGCTTCGCGCCGGACAAAGACTAAATAATCGATACACATGTAACTGAGCATAAAATTAGTCAGTTATTAATTTCAAGGATCGATTATTACAAGATTTCTAAACGTCGACATAAACATCACCATTTATTTACACGTTCTTTAGGTAATATTTTTAACTTTGTCTTTACGCTTTTTCTTGTGAAAGTATACCAACCAATACTTTGCATTCGGTATTAAAATATATTAGAAATTTGGATAAGTTTATATATATATAGGTATAGTAAGCATATTATAAGAATAAATATAAAATAAAGACAATAATAATAGCACACAACGTGAGTTTATCTGTAAAACACTTTTAGGCTACAAAATTCAAGCACCTACCGCAGATTACACATCTAATAGATGAAGTACCCAATAAGATCGGTTTAATTTGTCTATTTTCATTCAGATTATCTAGAGAGCAAGAATAGAATTCCCTTACTTTATTTGTCATATCGTGGATCTAATAAAATATCTAAGCAATTGCTGCAAATGACAAAATAAGCAAGTAAACTTTGTATGCCGTTTGTTACATAGGATAGTTACTAAGATGAGCTGCAAGTACAGAAATAGTCGGGCAATTGCCGGTTGCCGTATTTTAGACATTTTAGAGCGAAACGAATCTTCTTTGAGGAGAAGGTAGATACAAATGAATTTAACTTTTTAGACAGTAATTCATACTTTCGTTGATTGGCTTTATTTGGTTCGCGAGGCGGAAGAAGGCAATATAAATAATTGTTTATTGAGAACAGTTTTCGAGCGAGTTTAAGACTGAAACACCGGTTGGGCTAGTTGTTACGATGACAATTTATGAAATATTACATTTAAAAGATAATTGGATAAAACGGGACTAGTAGTTGATAGGTATTGAACGATTCGGTCAGCCAATATTGGAAATATTACGAAAATTAATCAGTTGAGAACGGCTTTTATTTCCTAATAACGAAGGTAGATAATTACTTTATTAATAAATATATGTTACAAGCATAATATTTTCTAAAATGGTGATAATTTTAAAGGTAATGAAACTCTATATAATTGATTGTGTCGCCATCAACTGTTATATCTTTAAGGATGTGGTAATGAAAAAAAAAACACATTTATTCGTCCAAGTATTTTAAAAATACAATAATGTGATTTTATATACTTTAACCTAAATACTATACAAGTCCTTTGTGTATATCGTTTGCATAGATTCGACAAAAATAATAGGATTTTTTAGGGATACAGATATTATCATGATGTTATCCTTTACCATTAGTGTATTTAATATAAGCGTGACATCAAATAATCTTTTTGTTATTTTTTAAATATTTATTTGAATTGTATATATTGTACATTGTTAAAGTAATTATATTTATGTTACCTTAATAAATAACTGAGTCAAGTTTATTATATTGTTCATTCTTATAGGGCAAAATACTTGTACTTACATTGTAGCTTTTTTCTATAAAACGATTCCTTTAAATAATTAATTGTGGAATTATCATCTTTTCTAACTCACTATTACAAGAAATTAAACGGAAAATGTACAGGAAGTGATATTAATAGATTTAATGGTTTACTGTTGCTTATTATAAGGTCTGTTTGAAGTGGGTTCAGGGCCGTTTATTAGGTCGATGGATATTATGATAGATCATCATTTTCAATATAGGGCTACTGTTTAAAATATTCATAGTAGGTATTTAATATTGGTGGTGGATATCTTTACAAACAAGAAAATTAACGTACCTACTTAATTTTCTAAGCTTAGTAAATAGGTACCAATATCTAAAAATCTGTCAGTCTACTTAAGATAGTCTATGAAACAGTTTATATTTTTTTAAGAGCACTTTCAATCAGTTAGAGAGCATTTACAATTAATGACATTATTTTTTTAACGTCATACGTATCATACGCGTTCAGATAAAAGTAAGAGGAGGCGCGCGCGGTTGCTTGTTTAGAAAATATAGCATGTTCTCAATTCCCAGAATGAGGGATTAGACCACTGTGCGATGAAATGGCAATGTGTAAGTAGAGCAAGAACGGAAGTAATCGCAGATTTGAGGCGAGTCTGTGGACTAATTGACGGCGTTCGTGGACCACACGCCGATAAAACCTAGCCATCTCCGAATTATAACCTCTGAAGTAGGTCACATCAACATTTTCAATAAAACACTGTGTACTGCTGTAAGTGCGAAAATTTACTGTACTGCGTTACATCATGTTCTATTTCAACCAAATCGTTTTCATCTAAATGTGAGAAAGAAGTTATAGTTTTTGTTTGAAATTAGTGCAAATGCAGTAAATAATATGTAAGATAACGAATTTTCTCAACAATATAATTTGTATAATTCTTGCTGATGAATTTTGTAAAGTAAATAGATCTTGCATTTACAAATCAAAAGTCGTTCATAATATTATTTAAATTTATATCATAAATCCAAACGAATTATGCAATATAATGGTATTGGATTAGATTTCATTAGAATCTATGTTTTTTATATATAATATTTTTACTAAAAATATATATCTTGTAACATTCAATAAAATAAACGATTTTTGGTTTAAATTTTCATTGCGCAGATATATTCTAAACTTCGAATATTTTATTTTCAAATTATATTCACTAAAGTACGGTACTTTAGCAGAAGAACTGTAGATAGATACATATAACGCCTATGGGGCCCTAATCCTAACAAGTGGTGTCGATAAATTAGTCGCGATGTGATTGGTGACATCACCGTCTGCAGACCGACCTTCCAGCTAATAGCATCATACGTTTTCATAGTACGACTTTAACTAGAACGAACTGTTTTCAACAACAATATTTCGGTGTAGTAGGTATCTACTTGATACCGCTAAAATTGCAAATTAAAGACCTGACGTCTAGGAATTCCAATAGGAGTAATAATTGATTTATGTACAAGACAAATATTCTACATATTTGTCCTGTATTTTTGGGGAAACTGTTCGATATCTTTGGAACGAGGCTACGATAAGCGAAGGATCTAATTCTACTCCTAATTCAAAATATATCCTGGTGCGGCACCAATTAAATAGAGCATAATTGTTAAATCCATGCAAATATTGGATTGCTGGCTCGCTTGTCCGAAGCAATCAACGTGCACTTCGAGCCAATTAGCATCAAGTACGCCGTATCAGTATAGACTAAGCCAACAAAGAGTCTTTTTTAATTTATTTCTTCAAAATTGTATATTACCAACACACTTTGTACTTACTGATTATTTAAACTATGATTATTATTTGAAATTAATTGAATGGATAAACTTTCAAGACCGTTTTTTTCAGCACATACGCTATTTTACTTTTCGCTCTATACACGATAAGAATTGCGTTAGAGTGCGTACTAATACTCTTTTTAGCTTCCTTTTACCTAATACCTGTTATAGTATCTTGTTTCTATATACAAAATTGTAGAAAACCTATTGAATGTTTGTACATTACTTGTAACCTGTTTGAAATAGAAAATAATATCAAAAATGTATTATTCGCCATAAAACATACATGTATATGACAAAGTATGAATCAAATTGACATTCCACACAATGATTTGTACACGGGCTGCTTATGTTGTATCACTGATACAAGAAATATATATATAAGTAACACATAACAAAGTCTATGGCAGCAAACGTTTAGTGCCTTTATCCTAGTGCCGGTACACAAACTTAAAAGTTAAACGTATGAAACATGATTACTTAATAGACCTATAATATGATCTGCTTATGACTATATCATTAAATTGTTAATTTACAAACTATGCTTGACTTTGCAACTATTCAAAATAGGTTTGGAGAATATTCCTAGTATATAAAAACTTTTGAGTTATTCGAAACAAAAACCCCTCATTTTTTTGTAGGCCTAGAAATCATTTGATGCATTAACGTGCCATTAATAAATAATGACTATTTACAGTGAAAAACCTGATGCTGAATATCTAAAATACGGAGATTCTAATGAAGTTTGCCTGAAATTTCCGGCCTGGTAAATTGTTCTCAATATTCTTTTTTATATTTATATTTATTTTTATATTATTTTTAGAAGTATGAAAGAAGCGTGCAGTCCATCTGATGGTAAGTGGCTACTGCCACCCATGGATACCTGTAATCAACCCCAGGTGACATGAGAGTCTTAGCTGAGGCCCACCACAGATGCGTTGCTACTCTTGATAACGAATTTGTACTGTACAATACATAGATACGTATGTATGTCCTCTTTCAAACCAGAATACAGTAACACCTAATATTGGCGTTAACATACAGAAATAGGAGTGCGATGGTGCCACCGTAGTCGGATCGAAAACAGCTACTGCCACCTTTAGAAATTGGCGTCATTGAGCTTTCAGCGTTATGGTAAACTTCAATTCTTGGTATGTATCTACAACTTATACCGGCAAAATATTAACGAGGCTTTTAATTTATCGATATACGAGAAATGTTTGACATGAAATATTTAATGGCCGCAATAAATCATTCGCAATGTGGATACACCAAAAGAAAAGAAGTATTTCTATACTTATCTTATTTTTGCTGTAAAGCCCTTATGCTTTAAATGTTACTCTTTTTCCTCGTAACATAAGGTTATAAATTATCATATTATTATTATTCCTTTTTTACAGTTCGAATCATAGTCGAATTGTAAGAAATATAGCGTAAACTCGTTGAGAAGTAGCGTAAAGAGTAGCGAATCTTAAAAGTGGTCGCACGCCAGAGTCAAATATTATAATTGTAGAGCCGTGGAGCGAGCAACAACCGGCGTGTGCGCCGCGCCGTCAGTGGCCCGCAAGTCGCCGCGTCGTACGCTCAGCTACCCGAGTCGCACTACACGCCGTCGCATACGAACCACTCCGAACACACTCACGATTTAAAATTAAAACGGTTTCACTCTAACACAAAATAATTCGACAAATTAATTTTAGCTCATATATAACAAGCAATATTCGAACAAATTTAAATCTATAAATTTGGAATCGAATTACAAAATATTAAACACGTGTTTGTTTATATATAGTTAACGCGAACAGAACTCGGTATCGCCTGATCCACGTTTTTCATTGCGAGTGAATAAATTAGCGGCAGGGGCGTCGCGCGAAATTTCACTTTTTACCGGCAAAAAGCGTTTCATCATGTACAAAAGATTTTTACATGACGCTGTAAAATGGACCTTTGAGTTGAGTGAGTATTAAACATATATAATTTCGTATTTAGCGTAATTTAGTATAATAAATGCCATCAAAATCATTTTAGTTGATTTACAGAAATATGCTTACTAACAATATTATTTAGTGGTTATATATACAATTTACTCATATTAGTATTATAAAAATATGGCGAGTAGGAATAGATACATATTTGATGTTTTTGGAGACCATACGAAGGTGTAGAAAATAAAATAATTTTTACCTTATCATTATATGTACCTATTATATTCGAAAGTTTTAAATAATTGAATTGTTTGAAAATGACTGAATAAATTGACATTTCTTATTATTTTAGAGGTTAGACTATTTCTATGTGAGTCTTTTTTCATTTAATTACCCTCTGTAATTAAATTGAAATATAGCGATATTCAAACCATCACCTGAATAAATGAATGTTACGTATGTACACGTAATTACAACAAATTACATTTATGCTAAGTATTATTTCATATTACTGCTTTTATAATATACTAGCTGTGCCTCACGGTTTCACCCGCTGCTAAATAAGAAAAAAATCAAACAAAGATAGGGTGATGTTAAATAGCCCATAGCCGTCCTCGATAAATTTACTACTCAACACAAAAATATTTTTTTAATTCGAAGCAGTAATTCCTGAAATTAGTCAGTTCAACCAAACAAACTCAACAGCTTTATAATATAAGCATAGGTTCTATGAAATTTAAAATATATATGCATATCAAATAACATGAGATTATGTCGTTTTAATATTAATATTAAACTTACCTTAATTAGTCGCGAACTCTGACATTCATTACCAAGTGTCATCGACTTGTAATCGTATTAATACTGTATCGTTTTACTCATTCGTGTATTTAGTAATTCAAATTAAAAAATGTAGATGTTAGAATTATATTAAGTGACGTGGAGATTTTTTATTAATTAAACTAATTTAAATTTAAATTATACAACAGTATAATTAAGGTTTCTTTAAAAAGATTTTTTTTATAAATTCTTCTAGAACTTGAACTTTTTTGGAATTAAGTAAAGTCAGGCACACTTCTTCTACAGTCTGAGGATAGACTCGTGGGTGAATGACTCGTGTTTCAGATGTGCTAATTTCCGCTTTTGTCACTGGTTAGCGGAGCATATTCACTGCTATTAGTTACGAGAGACCTTGTGGTGCCGACTTGTGAATTTCTTCGTCCGTTTTGATGCATTTCACGTTTTCATATTCCTTGTCTGCAAATTACAATTACTATAATAATTAAGATTGAATTAAAATGTAAGTCTTCATATTGCTAATCTCAGGGCTAGTAGGCTGTTCGTTATTCTTTTGCATGAATAATTTATTTTAATTATCATTAATTAGTAATAACAATGATACAGTAATTTTTGAGATATGTATAAGGATAGTGACTTCATTGTATATGACAAAAAATATAACCTACTATTGACCTTCCTTGTTATCTGAGCTATTTGTTTCAATTAAAGTGTCGTTGCTAATTTCCGTAGCACTTTCATGAGAAGTATCTGGCGCTTACTAAAAATAATAACCCTGCCAGTGTCTCATCGCGAGACAATAATTCGCACGGTGCAATTCAAACTTTATTCCGGTTTCCATGGAGTCGTGGCTTGTTAATGCTTGTCTTATAATTGAAACATATGCTTTACGAGGGCATTCATCTTGATTTGTCACCATGCTTTCATTAAAGTTATTGCTAACATATTCTCCAATGGGAATTACGGAGAAAGATTTTTTGTGATGTATATCAATTGGGCATCATATCGGTTTCCACGCGTAGTCATCGCCGTCAAAAAGAACTTTTTAGGTCGCACGCGGTTGTTGCTCCTGTGCCGACTAGGTCAAGGTATCTATTTCAGACATGGCTGGCGACTAATTAGAGTAGACACATCCATACCTATCTTTCACTAATGACACTTGAAAAATGTAGAAAAAATGTTTTTTATTAAAAAATCTTTAATGACGATAATGTCTAGTCGGTAATGCTTTTGCTATGTCCGACTGATATCGCGTCGATTTTAGTGTAGATTATTCCGAAATCTACTAAAGAAATCATGACATGATATTTAATTAAACCTTCTTAAAGTAAACATCCTTAACATCCTTTGATATCCAAAAAAGTAGCTACTTACCTTAATTATCTCTATGAAAAGATGAAAAGTAGATAATCAATTATTATATTACTTATAATGTATAAAATATATTTTTTACAATTTAAATAAATTCGAGTTCATTATATTCGTTAAATAGGTCCTTCAACGACAAATTATAAACATACACATTTAGAATTCAATCCATCCAACTAAAAATCTATAGTTATAAATATCTATCCAAGTGAAAACCATTTTGATACACCGGCTAGCAATATCAGTACTAATATTACGTCAAAGAAATGGGTTAAATGGACTGAAGCAATAAAAGTAACCCTCGCCGTGAATCGAGTGCGAATCCCCGGCCCCGACGAAGGCCATCGCTCCACACAACACAAGAATAATACTACGTATATTGAACAGACTCATTGCAGACTGTTGATTGAATATGTTTTTCACTTTCGTTTATATTTGCTTAAACGACGCTACAAGCTAGCCGCTTTTTTCTAGTCTGCCTTTTACTTTTTATAATTAGTGTAGGTACGAGGTCGCATCCTCGATATCATCAATGATCGTGATTCAACATTGGTAATGAATTAAGCCTTAAACATATTTTTTGCCGAACTGATACATTGTATGCTAATACGTTTTTATATTACAATGTTAGCAACGATAAAAGTAAACTGAATTGATTAATGGAAATTAGCAATGTCATTATCGCATAGTCTAAGGATATGAACACAAAGTCGTATTGTGGGTACGTAAACAGATAATTCGGAGCAGTCGGCGCAGTAATAATCCCTTTGTATCGCTCTGAATAGTAATGATAAGACTGGTCGTTGAACGTGCGCTCATGAACTTGGTTCAGCCTCAAGACCGATTTACATCGACCATGTATTATTTAACTTTCACATTGTAATCAAACGTAGCATAGATACATAAATATCTGGATGTTTTTGATAGATTTGAAATATGCCATGTCTATAAAATATAATGTTCAATTACATACTCGTGTACCGTAACTCTAATTCCGATTGTATGAAAATCTCTCTTCACTTTTGTTTTTGATGTGTCTCAGTTATCATTCATTCAAGGGAAACAGTTTAATCAATTCGATATTGACGTAAAAAGCATAAATGCATATCTAAGTAAACGTATTTTACAGATTTGAAATCAAAAAAAAAATACTTCATCTAATGGTTTGACTCCTGTGGCTCTGAGATAAATAAAAAATGTATAACTTTGAAATCAACACTTTCTTGACGGACCACTTAAACATCTCAAATCTCGAAAGATTTCCAGCTTTGGTCGACATTTATCGTTATGGGAGTTACAGCGGTTACGTTTTTTTGCGTCGATATGTAAAAATAGTGTAGCATACGCTTCTTTTACCATTTTTACTACATACAATGTTACATGCTCGGTCTAATGGTAAAATAAACGATGTTTCGCGCGCGTGTGTCGGCAACTATATTTAGAGCAGTGAAGTATGCCCACCAAGTTGATCAAAACGTAGACATGCTTCCTATTACACTCATACGATTACAACAGAAGGTGCTTGTAAAGTTGATAGTCATAAAAAGAATAGGGAAGTACCGACTGCTGATTTGATAATACATGCACGAAGTCCCAATTTGTAATGTTTTTTTCATCGCGTTATGAATAATGTGGTTGTCAATGTGATTACTTATTTCATATTATTTGTCTTTGTAATATCTTGCAGTGATTTGTTGAAGGTTGCCAGTCATTCTTCCGAATCTTCCTTTGTTCTGGGCCATTCCGGAAATGTTACGGCATCAAAATGTCTTCCGTTTGTTTTGTTTATACATAGGTACAATGGTTTTAACAAGCAACAAACTGTCATTCTGATCTAACGCAGCTAGTATATAAACTAAAAAATGTACATATTTTGATATGACCTTTTAAATAAACTGACAAGTTTCAAAATTAACGAAATGCTGAGACAGAATTACATTTTCAGAAATTTCCTCGAATCTTTTTAAACATGCGATTGCATTTATTTTTAAAATCAGTAGCTAACTGTGACACAAGATACAACCCAAGATTTACAATTCCGAAAATACAAGTCCACGCATACAGTGCTAAAAAAGTCCAATCTACTAGTAGTATAGCGCTATTCTTTCAATTTCAGTAGACCACACTCACCCTTGATAAAAGCGTAGAGTTCCTAGATGCTTACATCTTGTACGTGATCTCCATTCGAGGACTCTTTTACACCATCGGTTATTTGTTGTACCAATGATATGGCTGAGAACTATGTCGGTATTTTTTATGTCGCGTAGGGAAATACCAAGTATAGCTCCCTACCTATATCTCGCTGAGAGACTTTAAGCTTACGTATGAGGCTCACAGTAAAAGTCGACATCTCGGCCGTATGTTATCACGACTCTTCAACTTCAGGCTCTGAGGCGCCTATATTGGATTCATCCTTTCCTTGCATACATCCAATGTTGAGACTAAACTTCCTTCGGTTATTTTTATACATATAATAGTAAAAATAACGAAATAATACGCTTTGCAAGTATTACACTTAGTTTACGAAACTGATTTTCATAATTTCTTGTGGTCATGTACACTATTGGACCTATGATAGTTTGGACTGAGAAAATGTTAATCAATGATTTTCTTTAAATTTAATACCAACATTTTCGGCGGAAGGCGCGCCACGTAAACCCAATTAAACTGGCACTGACCGACAAGGTAGGTTAGGAGCACAAACGTTGGCCTACATTTCATAGTTCAATAACTTCCTTGTCTTGTTTTAGGGAAGTTGCAAGTTTGATTCGAATTTATACAGCACAGTGTACATCATCATATATTTTTGAAAATATTATTGTTCAAATAATGTTTTTTTTTTTTTGCAATTACAATATATATAGAACTGTACGTTTTTTGTAGGTATGTGTGTACAAAAACCGTATGCTTCTAGATATATTCTTTTAAATGCGATATTTTCGGTTATATAGGTATCCATATAACTATTCTATCCACATATAACGATTCTTTTGATATATAGAAACTTAATGGTTTTATAAATCCTTTATTCGTAACAAAATGTTAGCTTGGAGTGGGATAGTAGGTAGGGATTAATTAATTTAGGCATAATAATACAATTGATGAATGTAAAATACACGTTACACTATTCATTTAACATAGATACCCTTTATAATAAATATGTAGATCGTTACCAGTAGATCCCATGACTAATGACTGTGAATGCAGTATCTAAGGAAAACAGATAAATAAAACCTAATACTAATTTGCCTCCTTGACCAACAAGTACGTTTTTTATTACTAGGCAGAGCGCGAAGCGGATTATGGCTACAGTCATTATTTTTTTATCGCTGAACCTAAATTTGCCGCCAGGTTCGTTCATATTCCCTTTTTATGATTAAACATACTCGTATACGTCCTATGTGATTTTATATCTTGCAAATTTATGACACTATTCTTAGAATGACTATTTTTAGCTACGGTAATATTTAAATAGAGGAAAGGGCTTAACTTTTAAGCCTTCTGAAAATGATTTTTAAACACAAAACTATTATCATTATTATTACTTTAGAAATAAAGTTGTGACGTACTAATTTAATCAGTAGGTAGTTCCAGTAATACCTTTAACATATAGAGTTCGGGGCTCTATTAGAAAGCAGGTATAAAGTTTAAAAAGTAAAGTCATTATCATTAATTATGATATCTAACCAAAAAAATCTCAAAATATAGTTTTGAGGTCCCCTACAAACCGCGGAATATAGGCTTGAGCTCCACAAGTCTGTATGGAAACGAGTATAAAATGTTTAGTTAACATAGTGTTGTTTAGTTATGTAGTTTCGATTTAGATGCTCTTGCCATATATTATAAATAGGTGTGCTACGCGGTTTCACCCTTTACTAAATAAGAAAAAAAAAACATAGCGTGATGTTATATAACCTATAGCCTTCCTCAATGAATGGACTATTCAATACAAAAAGATTTTTTACATTAGAACCAGAAGTTCCTGAGATTAGCCCGTTCAACCAAACAAACTCTACTGCTTTATAATATTAGTATAGATTAGATATTTGAAAATATGTGAAAGGCGTAAAATAGAATGAGTAAGAGAAGTTCATTCTTGTAAAGTTCTAGTTAATAATACTTAGCATAGAAGTTTTCGTTTACGTTGCCAGAAGTATGTTACAAAAATAATAAACATATAAAAGATCTAAGTCATCTCTAGTGGCGATAAGTAAGTAACATACGTCCGTTTCTTATCGCACCAATACTTGCCCATCAAAGATAAGTTTAATGGTATTATATAAGAAATGTACTTCAAATTTTACGAGTGTATGTTTATTTTTGAATATTGAAATCGAACATAGATCAAAGTTTATCCGGGAGGCAAAGTGGAGAATATTATTCGAAATTATATTGAGTCCATTAAATTTTAATATTTATTTCTCTAATGTTTTGTGTATTATATTTGCTTAACATTTGTAGGTAAGTCATTTATACGAGTATAGATACAATTTAACTGCTACGAAATATAATGAAGTCGTATGAAATTAGATTAACATTCAATGATAAAGAACTGTTAGTATAGGGATCTGGTTATGATTTTATAATATTGCTTTTGATATTAAAGATGTACAAACCACCTCGCAGTCAACAGTAAGGGGCAACTACTGTCCATGGAAATCAGTAATACTGATAGATTTCCTGCTTAAGATCGGCCACAGATGCGTTGCTACCCGAGAGCACTCAGTTAGAACGCCTAGTGACCACCCACTAAACTGTGGCGAAGGTATACATCTTTATCATTTGTATCTTGTACATTATAATGTTTTATAAAATTATTTATAAATGTCAATTATCCAGGTGGTATTCGACCTCCTTGAGAATTGCCCGGGTAAAGAGGTTAACCCTCGAGCTCCGAACATCCATACCCATCGCCCTTATATCGACTTAGCCGTAGCATATGGGAGACTCCGAGAGTAAAACATATAGATACTCGTACATACAACGCCGAGTATTATTTAAATGACAAAGACAGCAGTTGCTTAACACTATCGTTGCGAGGAAAATGTGACGTGACAGTGCTGCCAATTCCAACTAAAATTACTTCTACAATTTTTGAAATTAAAGCGCATCTGTTGGGTTATTTAATTAGGTATAGGTATATAATTTGCTTTATATTATCGTAATATGTATTTAATACACTATTTATTTTATATTATTTATATTAAACTGTTTTTGCATTTTCCTCTGTGTATTTAATATAAATAATTAGTCCTAGTTATGTTTTTTACCCTGTTTGGTAGGATATATTAGGAAGATATACCTAATGGTTTCGTGCGTAATGCGAATAGACTTTATTTATATATTTTGGTTAAATTATATGGTTTTCACAGCACATATCGGTTAAATTTTTCGTATGATAGTTTTATGTTTTTTATTACTTTTAATTCAACATTATATTTCTTAGAAGGATGCTTGTCTGCAGTGACCAACTAGTTTTGATAAAAAAGTTATGCATAATTATTACGGTTTTATTGCATAACATTAAATTAAATATGTAAATAATGAACAGCAAATGTTGAATAGAGTTCGCTGTGCACACTCTATGCTAATCTGAGTATAAAAGTTTATGACCTCTTATTCAGCTCGCCATTGAGATCCCTAAAATCTAGTCTTGTACTATAAACATAAATTAATGTAATAAATTACACACGTTAAAACGTTTTCGTTTATTCTTAATGATGATAATTTAACGCTGGATATAAGTTTTCATAAAATTAGTCAAGTAAAAATATTATAATATAAATCTACTAATTTTTTGAATGGTTTATTTACTAGGTTTTATTTGATAACCATATTATCGTGATAGTAAATGGGTACCCCACTTTTGTTTCCCACAAGTTTCCCCACTATTTGCAGGCGCCATTTTAAAAAAATACAAATCCTATCCCACTTTGTAAAGTGAAACGATTCTAAAGATATGGCATATAAGTATGTCTCAACCCCTCAAGCCGTTTGGGCCGTAGTGCGTGCCAGACAAATTGACATACATACATGCAAACATACGCATCATCCAAAACATCACCTAACTTCTGACGCAGTTGGTAATAATATGCAACGATATCATTCCATTGCTATTATAATTAACTTAATTCAATTCACATCAATAGTGGGCTAATGATCTGGTTACAGAATTTATGAGACAATTAATTGATTTGACATAAATGTTGGTTAAACATAGAAATGTTAAAAGCTCAATACACCAACTGAACAATAATGTGTTTATTCCATTAAAACTTTCTATGTATCGCTTGAAAATACATTAGTGTTATTTAAATCGTAGAATGTGATTTTTATAGCCTATTGATTTTAAATTAATATTTGGTTGTAAAATATTGAAATGCTTTAACAGTAAAACCTCTTTACTGTTAAAGCCTCTTTATTACAATAATACTTACGTGTCTATGAGGTAAAGGTCAAAGTTTGACTTTACTAGAAACTGAAGTTTATTACGTAAGGTCAATTTACACTGCCTTTGCGTGTCGTAAATTTTATCAAATTTGTCAACTTTATTGAGAAATTCATGTGCGACCGTGGTTACGTAGACTTGTAAGAGTCGTAAATAAATTTACGAATCTTTTTGCCATAGTGTCGTCAGATATTCGATTGATAAAAGATTTTTATCTGTTTTCTCCGTTCTGTTCAAGTGCAATAAATGCTATAAAATAATGATTAGCTATAAAATAATGATTAGTAAATATGTAGTACAAACTTATTTTTAAAAGTAGGTTTTTGAACATCTAACAGTCTGGTGTATTATGTAGTAACTATTTAATACTGATTAACTGTAATACTATAGTAAAATCATAAACTTATTTTCAAGTAAAGGAATAAAAATTAAAATCTATGGTACAATTTAATTAATATGAGAGGAAAGCTTTCTTATTGTTAACGAGAAAGGCCGTACGTTACGTAAATAGCGCAATTAATATTCCCGCCGCTGAAAACGTAATAATTCATTAGAAGCGCTCGACAAAGTGTTTGCGATTGTTGTGGATGGTGGTTGTAAATAAACCCGACCGCCTACGATCTTTCAAAAGTTGCCATAGACAGGGCACGGAGAGCATTTTGTTTCACCATTTTCTCTAGACAGTCAAGGACACATTTATGTGTTCCTCTATCATCCTACGCAGTCTAGTTTGTAGCTAGTTAGTTCAAATCGCTATAGTATTTAAATCTAATCTGACAAAAACGTGTTCATTGTCGCATAAGACTTAAGTAAATATAACAAGTTATATATGAAGATCATCTTAATCTTTGGGAGTAGAAAAGCATTTATATGATCGATTTCAAACAGAACCCTTGTTCTATATGAAGTTGCCTGTCCCTGTGCGGCAGTAGCTACTTACTATTAGGTGAACTACGTGCTCGTTTGCTAATACAATTTAATAAAAAAAATATTTGTCAAAGGTATATATTGTAACTATCTGCTCCTGTAATCTTATTTATTATATTACGGTCCTTAAAGTTGCTTGCATAATATAACCAAAATAATGTTTCAGTTTTTTATTGATATCACAGACTCATAGCTGCACTGCCACGAACTTTATCTTATCTCCAGAATTGTCATCACAAATCAAATAGGTTTCCGACGTCATCTGACAACATTACGTAACCTGGATAAATCACTTTTAAACTGTCGTTGACCTTGGTACTGTATAAGTTATAATTAACAACTATATTTTTTCACCAAAATACGGTTATTGATATTAATTTTGTCGGAACCTTTTTGCTAGTATATATTTTGTATAAAAAGACAATAGATAGATAGACGACCTGCATGGCAGATCGGTCACCATACCAGACACGCAGTAGATTCGGACTTCGGTTTCGGGTCAGATAGATATGATGTTTTGATATTTTAGTTCTGGGTCTGGGTGTTTATGTATGTTTGTGTGTGTTCGTAGCTCCTACGACGCAGGAAAATCAAATAGTGGGTACGAGGCCAAAAAGCATGATTAACACTGTTATTTGTTGTTATGGATGGATTCTAAAATATAAAATTTATGTCGAAACTGCAATATGGGATCGGTTCGGAAAAAATAATAGCAAGGAATGAAATATTTTATAAATATCGTACCACCCAGTCGCCATGTCAGTCATCGGCTTTATTTCAATAACTAGAAATAACCATCGTTCACTTATTTTTTAAAGACAAAAATGTTTAGAAGTTGAATCATGATAGACCTTAGATAGATCTTCTGCTCTGTAAGGTGTCGGAATGTCCTCCGAGCATTGGAAGGATGAGTGCTAATACAGCTTAAGCTGTATCCTAAAATACCTCTTATATTTTTTTTATGTATAGAAGTAGCAAACTCCTACTCATGCAGCCTACCTGATTGTAAGTGGCTAGTGCCGCCCATGGACATCTGTAGTGTCCCTAAATAAGATTAGAGTCTCACCTAAGGTTAGTCACAGATCCGTTTCTACTCCTGAGGACTAAGATGGAATGCCTCAGAAAAGTTTGCCTTACCACCCTTCAGACTAGAACACAGCAGCATATAATGCTGCTATTATTAGCAGACATAGGTTTGGTGCGGTGGTGCTTCCGGAGTCAAACCACAAAGAGTTCTGCCACCTTTCAATATTATATAACTTTATATAAATTTCGGGAAATAATTTTGAACTACAATAGACATATAACGTCCCGAAGTTATTTATAAGTTTTTGAAAGATGTACAACGCTCTAATACTCGTACTTTAAGGTATCTCTTATGGTTTAGCTCACATAAACGCCTAAGCTTGCAAAATTCGTTTTTTTTAACTACTCTACTAATAATTTACATATATACGGATATTTATTAACTTTGATAAAATGTAGTATACATATATTTACCTACCCGCAGACTTCTATCTTCATATAAAACTACATCACAATCGGCCCAACGATTT
>DWLI01000870.1:0-18076 GCA_018249915.1 Cecropterus dorantes dorantes | reverse complement strand
GATTCACTTGTAAAAACTCTGAAGATAATTAGGAGAACATTTAGATTTTATTCAAAATACTTGTATCTTCCTTTAAATTCAGTGTTATTAATTTCTCATTTGTGTATAACATTAAAAATATTTTAGTGTTCTTTTGTTAATCATTTGAACTATAATATATAGTGTAGCCATATTTATTAATTAGAAGTTAATTATCACTGTTTTATGGTGAAGGAAAACATTGTGAGTAAACCTACACATCCGAGAGTTCTTTAAAAATTTCCTAAAAAGGTGTGTGAAGTCTACCAATTCGCACTTGGCCAGCGTGGTGGATTATGGCCTGAAACTCTCAATCTGAGAGAAGACCCGTATCAACAGTGACACAATTATGGGTTGACGGAACGGAATTTATTAATAGTATATAATAAAAGTGTTGGTGGCAGCCAACATTTTGAATCCAGCGGTTACAGGGCAGGACAGGGCGCCCCCTGACCAGGTGGACTGATGACTTGAAGAAGACAGCAGGTAACCGCTGGATTCAAAATGCTCATGACCAGTTGGAGTGGCACTAATTAGGGGAGGCCTATGTCCAGCAGGATTTCTAATGGCTGATAGATAGATACATTTATTAATACTAAAAATTGTTACATTTTAGTACTGCCTGAAATGGCAGAACAATCGATGGGACTTGAGGAAATATTAAAAGACAAACAGGAATGTAACCTGAGCACAAATGACTGTGAAGACATAATAAAAGCATTGGACTCGGATAATAATATCAAACCCAAGGTGATAGAGGAGCTCCTAGAAATATGCATTCAGGATCCAAAGGATGTCATGAAGAGCGCAGTCGATACTTTGAACATAGTATCTGCAGTTTTAAAGAAAGTGAAGGTGGGTTATTTATTTCTATTTTAACTGTTCCCAAATATACTTTTTATTTCCTCCAACTGGATATTTGTTTCTTTCTGAAGCTGATTGCTCAGCTATAGCCACATTCTTCGGTTGAAGCCATAGGTATTAAAAATGCAAAGAACGGCAGTTTGAAATTGGCTAAATACAAACAATGTTAAAATGTCTATAATAATCTATATCAAAAGTTTATGCTAATGGTATATGAACTCTAAGAGCTGATTAAAATTACTTTTTTTTTTGTCTTCTTTAAAACATTAACATTTCATAATAATGGGAATTTCAAATACAACTTGCAGCACAAGGGCATTATGCCATGATCAATTGTCATAGTGAGATATGGCTTTTATTTTGGTAAAAATGTATTTTATCATTTCCAGGCACAGAATTTCACCTCAAAACCGGATCTATTGCCTTCAATGCTTAAAATACTTCACATGATTAAGATTACATTATATAGCTGTAAGTCAGCAGACATTAAGATCCTTTACTTTGAAGCTCTCTTATCTTATCCTGATGAAGTATATGTTCAATTGGAGGACAATCACGATAAGGAAGTATTGGAGCTATTAAATTTGTACTTCCATCAACGGATACCTATTGACATCAGAATACAGGTATGTAAAAATTGTAGTAGATTAATGATTTTAGACTAATATTATTGTGGAACTGATACATTTTAATATGTTACGGGTACTCATGATATATGGTTTTTGAATTTCTTTCACCGTGATCACCATCCATGTAAATGGGTTGAAATCGGCAAAAAGAAATTCAAAACCCACATATTGTGAGTAACATATTAAAATGAAGTAGATTGTATTGAAATACTGATAACACACTACAAATCCTAAAATCTTGTGATGTGTGCTTATAAGTTGGGACTTTTGTAGATGATTATTTGATGTAATTTAATTTAATTTGATGACCCACATGGTGGAGCAGTCACCATGTCAGTCTGACACACAGTGAGCCCCGGGTTTGATCCCTGGCCAGACAGTAATCTGAATGATGAGTTGAGATTTCTCTTCTGGGTCTGGGTATTTGTGTATTTGTCTTTGTATGTCCGTGGCACCCATGACACAGGAGAAAATCCTAGTGTAGGGCTATGAATGTAAAAAGTGTTTATATTAATAAGGCTAATTTATTATATTTGTTGATATACAAAATATCAAATGCCGCTTGCAAGTAATACATATTTTGTTTTTCAGACTATAAACATACTACATAAATATTTGAAAGTATTACCTCCGGACAAAAAGACAAAATTTGTGAAGGAAGGCATGGACACATGGTTCCTTAAATTGATACCAAATGTAATGGTATTCTCAACTACCCCGAATGTCAAACTGGAAACATCTATAGAAACATTAGAACTGGTGGCAAAAGAACTTTTAGATATTGATTACTTTGACAACCCTAACTGGGACATTGTATTGCAATGCCTCTGTACACCACAAAAGTGAGTATAGTTTTAATTACATCACATGTAGTTTCAAAATTTCTTTGAGTAATAATACCATTGTGTATAATTTTAAGGTTTTGTGTAATTCATATTTGGCTATCTTTTTAAAATTGCATCAAACCAAATCTACTGATTATAATTTAACATATTGAAAATATTTGTTATGTCTATGTTTTGAGGTAACATTAGGTGTTTATTTCAATAAAATTTATCTATTCAATAAAAAGTTATTTGCAATTAAAAGTTATGTTACATTTCTTTAAATGCAGGTAAAAGTTTAGCTTTGTCCATAAAATTAGCTTTAAATTTTCACACACACATATATATAGAGTTTACTTTTACTCTTAGCCTTGTGCATGCTTATTGAGACAGATATTTATAATAATTCCCTCATGCGACTCATAAATAACATCCATATATCTCAGATATCCCTAACTTTCTGAAATTATTTTTATGATGAATTGAGTTTAAATATATGTTTCCAGGTACCCAGCAATGATGACAAGTCTCTTGGAGAAAGGAAGCGATATCTGGCACAGATTATGGACTGTATTTATCAAAATCCTGAAGAATCAAATAACAAAGAGCACTACTAATTTAGGAAGCCCTATCAATTCAATGTTGTCTGTAGTTGAAACAGCGTTCAAAATGGATGTCGCAAATCGTTGCCGTGCTTTTTACTGCTGGAAAGTTCTGATTGATAATTTTTCTTCAGAAACAAATGAGGTTTACATCAATAAAAGACTCAAACTCCTTCTAATACCTCTATGTGCGAATAACGCCAAAGTTGAAGAAATTGCTATAGCTAAGTTGAAAACTTGGTGGCATCTAATTTACTGTTTCCACAGAAAGTTAACAAAGTTTTCAGAAATAATACTGAATCCTTTCTTAGATTTTTGTTTCGGTAAGCAGAATGTTGGAAACAAGCCTATGTTTGTACCTGGCTTAATATCTGAGGGCACTAAAGAACACTGCATGGAAGCATTTGTGAATATTCTTGGTCACCATAAATGTGAGTGTTCTATGACCTTACCTAAGCTGGATGGTAAACTTGTGACCACAAAACACTTAGTCGAAAAATGGAAGGACTGGAAATATTACATGAATTTAGCAATAAAACACACCGCAAAGAACAATAAACTAAGACAACTTCTTAAGTGTGCTTGGATATCATTTGTTCAGATTGTTTGTGAATTACCTGATAATGTTAAAATAGTTTCTTTCAATGAATTATTATCTATGTTGGAGGATTTAATACAGGTACAAAGTTTAAAATACATTAAAAATACATATGTAATATTTTTTGAATTTATAGACACATGTTAATTTTGTCTTAATAATTTCAGGATTGCAATGATGAGAGCCTGAAAGATATTGTTTTGAATGATCTGATATTGCCACTATTTGATGAAGACATTGAAATAAATGAACTCCTAAAGACTAATGAGGAGAACAACAGTTCTGTCCGCAAAATTGTGACAATAATGCTAAATCCCTCATTTGACAGTTCATACAATAGGTATGTGTAAATTAAACTTATTACAACATTTAGATGCGAACACTCCATAAACTCCAATAACTTGCAACAAACTATGACGAATATGTAAATACCGCGCATCTTTTAAATCGCTATACAACCTACACTGCAGCGAGCATGGACGAATAATCGTGGCGAATACCGAATACATCCTACTTAATGATATACTCGTATATGTGCGTATTCGTCGGCACTCCAAGTATCTGAACGGAGCGTAAGATATGCTCATTTCTCAATATATATGGTTGATCATTGGGTCAGTAAACTTAATACCTTCCTAATTCTGGTTCTGGTTTGTGGTTGAGAAGAGTTAAGATTCCATATCTGTACTACTTATGTGCCTGAGTACATGTCACTGAAAATTAATAATGTATTGTTATATAATTTGATTTTGTTTATAATATATTCGAAAGCTTTTAGATACTCATAAACTATGATCATTTACAGGAAAACTATGAACAATGCTGTGGAAAAGTTAAAACCATTCGCAAATTTTATCATCAACCATTATTACAATACAATTGAAGTCTTGTTAGAAGAATTGCCAGATAAATTTACTTCGTTAGTTCTATGGAGTGCATTCACTGCATCATTATGTGAAAAGAAGATTGACACAAGTGTGCAAACATTGTACAAAATTATATTATGGCCGCTACGACATATGGATCTATTCTCAAATGTATGTATTTGTTATGTGTTGGTTTGATACTGTGCTTACGATTTTTACTTTTTTTTAATTAAGCTCTACTTTTGGGCTTTCCATTAAAGAAAACAATATTGTGACAGAAGTAACAAAGTAGACTTATAGAACTTCAGTTTCCTGAATAGTTTCCGTGCACAGTAATGTTAGTACATGTGCAATCCATTGCTATTTGAAATATTGCTTCTTATATAATTCGTTTAAAATGGAATTAGAACAATCAATAAATTATTTTCGCGTAAATGACATTTTTGATAAAAAAGGAGTAGGTCTCACTTAAGCTTTGATAGTTGTTAATTGTGCTTGCATCATTTTTTATATAGATATTTTAACGTGTAATTATTGTTTTAGGTTGAATATTGTACCTCCCTGTGGCACGACATGTATGACTTGCATCATACAAAATTCAGCACATCACCCATGGAAGATGAAATTTTGACTATACTCAAAAATAACAAAAAAGTCAATGTGACAAATTGTTCATTTTTATTAAAGGCTTCAAATACGTTATTGAAGCAAAAAGTTACTTCAGATAGTGGTGTGTATTTAAAAAATATTGACAGTAATGTAATGATCATGGCTACATAAAAACAAGTTTATTTAATTAAATCTTTGTTTACAGAAATTAAATGTGAAAAAGAATTGGACTTAGTTCAATATGTTACTAGCAAAATCCATGGTTTGGGTTTAAATCACATTTATGTGGAATTTCAGACATTAGTGGAAATTACCACTGATATGTTAAAGAACCTGTCCAATTCCACAAATATAAACATCGCTAAGCAAGTATTATCAATAATCAAGATTGAGTTCCAATTGCTACTTTTGGAATTTAAAGACCACAAACAAATTGTAAGTATACAGTTCTCAAGTTTATTATTATTAAAATAATTAATAGTTAATAACACAAAACAATGTTTCTTATTATTTTGTTTATATTTCAGCACGATGAACTTCTATTGAAGATAAAGGGTTTACTGGAATCTGTTGAAATTTTATTCAACGTTGAAGCTTATGCACCTTTAACGGAAATTATTTCAACTGAGTTAATATCCAGCTCAACATGTTTAGCACAAAACCAGTCGTTGAAAGATACTGTAGTTGCTACTTTGCGAACACTTATGAAGAACATGGATCTTCAATCTGCAAGTGATATTACAAATGTTATAGATTCAATCGAGAACACAAAAAATTCAACAGAAAGTAAATTCACTACTCCAACTACAGCAATTGACAAAAAAGTGAAGAAAAAAGAGACAAGTATTGTCAATACTGTTGTTGAAAACGGAGAGGAGTTTGTTGTTGTGAAATCGAATTGGAAATTTAATCCCAAAAAATTGACAGATAATCAAAAGGAAAAGTTTCGAAGGAAAAGAGAGGATATTCCTGCGCTTTATCAGGATTTGTCTCAGTCACAAGACGAATTTAAATTAAAAGTGTGGAAAACTGATTCACAAGATACTACAACTAGTAGTAAGTCTAATGATACAACTACAAATACAGTTGTTTCATCAATTCTTAAAAATATGCCTAATACAGATTTTGTGCCAAAAATATTGAAGGATATTCTCACTGGACATAATAAAGACAATTCAAGTCCCGAAGTGAAAAATGATAATGTCAATAAGACCCAATCTCCAGTTAATAAAGAAGTAAAAACACCCAGATTAGCTTTAAAAGATCGTGTATTCCGTAATGTAAGAAATTTGATCGAGAAATCAAGCGTACAAAACGACGATAAGGAGGAAAAAGGTCCAGTAAACGATGTCATGAACACCCCTGTGGGACAGAAAGTAAAAGCGACTAACACTATCATTAATTCAGCGCCAACTGAAAGTAATGTAGAGAGACCTACACGATTAAAGAGAAAACCGAAGAAGTTTGACGATTTACAAGTTTTTGCTCTAAAGAAAAGGCATCATTCTTTAGGTAATAGTAGTTCACAAAATTCAGATAGTGATCCGGATCAAATAAATGATTTTAAAATCTCTGAACGTGAGAAGCCAATGGAAAATCCATCAGTTAGTGGATCTAAAAATCAAGAAAATCAGACTAAACCACCTCCACAAGAGCTCACCCCTGTGACTGAAAATACCACGATGAGCGATGTTACCAAAGATATACAAAACGAAAAAACCCTGGATGCGGACACAATTCCCGATATAGAAAAACCAGATAATTCCGAAAAAAATGTTTGTCATCAAATAGATACAAACATGAAACAAGCAATTGTAGTAATAGATAATATCGCAGATAAACTTGATAGCAAGTTAAAAAATAATGAACAGTCTGAAGTAAAAGAAGACAACTCAAAGCCAGTTTCATCAAATAAGAAAACGGGGAACAGGAAATCTCGGATTGAAAAACAATTGACGATAGATATGGTAGAAGGCCATCCATTATTAAAAGAACAAACACCAAAACGACTTACACGTAAAAACTCTTTAGAGACTCCAACTGTTTCGAAAAGGAGGAGTTTAATACAAAAGCTAAATAAATCAAAGTCTGATCAAAAGAGTACTCCTAAACTTGATAAGCAAATTAAAGAAACTAATGAACCAGTAAACAAGAAGACAGATAAAAGTATGGACACGTTTCCTAATTCACAAGATTCTAATACTTCTCAAGACCTAAGTAGCTCACAAGATATAATTGAAAGTTCCCAAGATTCTACTGTAAGTATCATGTCAACAAAGTCTCCTAAAAATATAAAAAGAGTACCTGTCATAACATTAGAAAACATAGAACTTAAAGGAGTTTGTGATAAAAATAAACAAGTTACAAAAAGCATGCAAACTCCACTAGATGAAACAGTGAATGATTTAATTGAAGTGGATAGTGATATTAAGGATTGCAGTGGGTTCCCGCATAATAAAACTGCGAAAGACCATGCACAAATAGATTTAACAGAAAATATGGATACGGAACCTGTTGGAAATATAACATCTAACGACATTATAGAAATTAAAGATAGCGATGATCCACTGATTGTGACTAACAAAGATGACACTTTTGTTGAGATGGATACACAAGATATAGCCGACGCTGACACTCAACTTGTAGATCCAAATGCAGTTACAAATAATAAGACAGTTAATACACCTGTTAAAGATACTCCAAGTTTAAATTCAGAAACAAATGAAGTTAAAGCAATAGACACTAGTACTAACAATATTGGTTTAGAAATACCAACACAAGACGATATCACAAAATCGTTAACAGAGAGCATGTTATCGGAACAAGTAGGCGAAAGTTCATCTACACTATCCTTTAAGGAAGATGAGAAAAGAAAACAGGATTTCCTTAATAATACAATAGAAATATCGCCCATCAAAACATTGAGTCCCGTTAGAGGGGATAAATCACCAACTCCAGAAACAAGCAATGACTATGTTGTTATCAAGCTATCATCTCCAGTACAAAGTAATGGCGAGCCGTGTGAAAAATGTGATTCTCCCGAGATTTTCACCGAAGATAAAGTGTCGCCTGATAAGAGAGATCAGTCGCCACCTCGGGAACAAGCACATGTGACGAATGCAAGCCCTAAATCGCTTTCCCTCAAAAGAAATAAGCCACAAGTTAGATCTGGAGGCCGAGCTGCTCAAATGCTAGGTTTATGCGTTCCTGTTACCGACAGATTGCAAACAATCATGAATACAGAGAAAACAGTAGAAACCGAAGAAACAAAGAAATGTAGCCCGTTGAATACGTCCGCGAAACGTAATCTCAGGATATTGTATAATTCCACAAATGAAAGCAGTTCGACATCTGAGGAAACTGAAGAAAGCGAAAGTTTCCTCAAGCTGAAGAGGAATTTGCCGTCTGCGGATAGCAGCCCAAGTGTTCCAATTTTGAAAAGGAAACTTGCCGATATTGTCGATGATAATACCGTTTCGCCGGCAAGTAAAGTAAGTAAAAATCCTATTTTTATTAATCAACACAGTAGCAAACAAGCTAGTAGACTTCCCGATTGTTAATATTTACTGCAGCCCATACTAATGCGTCCCCTGACATTTCTCTGCGTTTCCCTAAGGGGGCGTGGTTCCCTGGTTGGGAGCTTCTGCTCTAAAGTATAGTTGGTACACGATTCGACGCATTCTGTTAGCGCGTCAAATTTCTTTAAATGCTGCTGTTCATTCGCGGTTTTCATATTCGTGGCATATGGGCGGAATGTAACCCCCACGAATAAGGAGCTTTTACAGTATTGTGCATTTTTCCTTTTACCAATATGTAACCATAATGTTTGTTTTCACAGAGAAAGCGAGTAAGCTTTCACGATCCGCCAGTCTCCACAACTATATGCGTTAAGAAATATATAGAACCTCTCGGTGTTCGTTCTCCACAAAATTCGGTAGCCAAACGCCAAGAGAGACAACTTCGCGCTCAACTTTGCGTAAATTTGAAGTCACAGAAACGACTCGATACTGTATTCAAGTTAGACACAGCTTTAACAAAAGCTGTAGAGAGCTTTGGCGAAGGCGAAGCGACTCCCAATACTAATGAAGACACTGAGATTAGTTCTATGGAACCAACTCCTCTTGTGGAGGTTGTTAAAAATAGCGAACTGAATGATGTTGACCCTATTTGTGTGGATTTAATTAATTGTAAGGATCCTATAGATAACATTGCTGGTGAATTATCTTCACCGGCGATGAAACCGTTGCTCGTTAAAGAGTTTGCCGGTAAGATAGAAACTGTAGGTGATTTAGCAAAAATGACAGAACTCGAAGTGAACAGGCTTTGTATAAAAGCACCGAAAGTACAGATTACAAGGAAGGTGTTGACAGAATACGCTAAGAAGCTTAAAGATGAACTTAAAGATGGTGCAAATGAAATTACACCAACGTTCGAAGAAGTGAATGAACCAATTAATCTTGATACGAAATCAATTGATGTTGAGACAACAGAAGGTGTTACAACCGATAGCACAAAGGTACAAACAGAATTAGCTTCAATGGAGTCTACGCAAACAGACAAACTGTTAACTTTACATTGCGTTGTTCAAACTGTTGAATCAGGAAGCAAATCGACTTCGGACATTGTGACGTCGTTGATGGAAGTAAGTAGAGTAGAAAATTATGATTTTTAGATTTACAAACATATTCCAATTTAAAAAAATGTATTATTTGCGTGTATGAAAGTGAACTGAGCTGCAGCTCACGCTTTATCGAATTGCTGAAGTTTATAAGCACATTAACTTCTGCCCGAGGATTCGAGATTTTGGGCCTCAAAAACGAATATTCTGTTTAGATCCTGGTTATAAAACCTGCTTGTCAAATTCATATCAAAAAATATACAAACCTCCATGGTTTCTATCTGTTTTGATATCACACCAAACTGTCGCGCTTATAATAATATTCAGAAGTAAGATTATAATTATTTTTTGTCTATTCAAGTACTAAAGTTCAGTAGATTATCAATTAAAACAAGGAGCATCAATCGTAGAATATATTGTATTTAATTTCCTTTTGTTTATTTTCCAGAAACCAGACTTTTCTCAACGGCTTCCTGCACAATTGGATACACCGACAAAGCAAAGTATCGCAGATGAATTACCTCCAAGTGACCTGCTGGATATTATAGTACGGAAATTGGGCCTTAGGAAAGAAGACTCGTATCTTATTGAAAGTATACTGGAACACCGTAAACTTGACCCTGTAAATGACAAAGTGCGACTCTCGTGCATTCGAGATTATTTGAGTCAACAATTTACTTCTAAGGATTTGATGATGTTTTGTAGTGACCTCTTAAAGCTGTTGCATGATCATCATCTTTAAGTTTTACTCTATATTGCATTCTATAACAATATAAATGTATTTATGAATTAATGACTTAAGTCTGATTATGTTTTATAAGTAGATGTAAATGCTTTAAGTTAGGTTTTATGTACGCGATTTATTATAGAGTAGGAGTTATTGCTTTGTGACAATTGTGTCGGTATGTAGAATAATTAAACTATGTTTTATCAAAATTATTTTATTTAATATAAAACAAATCATATTTACATTATTCAGTCATGAGCAGCGACCGTTGGTCGCATTCATACCTTTGTAATCATTCATACATAATAAGGAGCTGTCATACGACAAATGCAAGACAATTTCATAAATTCCTAGATAGCCCTGCGGGGTTTTGCTAGGCTTTTATAGGTAATTACAATCTTTATGGCCGCTCCGATATTGTAGCGTTTACTTTAACTTTAATCATTTTTGTCATCACTATGGGCGGGACTAATCGTAAAACTCGTACAACTTTGTAGTATACAAACTCATCCAAGCTCGGAGCGGCCACAAATTTTTTCAAGAATTCCACCACGTTTGCAGTGATGTCAGGATAACCCAAAAGTTAGTAAAACAAAACGTCCATTAAATGAAATATTACTTTCACAAAATAAGGTATCTACACCAGGGGTTCCCAAAGTTTGCGCCGTAGTAAAGGGGCGCCATGAGTCCGATTGATGCTGACTGAGAAGTTCTTTTATTTTGTTAAACTTTGTAAAAAAAAACAAAAATATTTTTAAAATTATTTTAATTTTTGTGCCTACTTAACTGAAAAAACTGTATTTTAGGTAACTATTTTTTTTTAACTGTAGGTGTCTATATCAAGTGGATAGCTAGAATAGTTCGCCGTGAAAAATACAAAAATTGCAAGTACACCGACGGCTGTAAAAGTTTGGGAACCCCTGATCTATATGATACATAGTGGAGATTATCCCGTAATAGAAGAGGTACATGGCATCGGAAATATATCACAATATTTACAGCGATCTAAAAGATACAGGTTATGTTAAAGCTTTACGATTTAATGGAGACTTATATATAATATTATTTACACCATTTTAGCTTACACGTCACCAGTTTTACAATTGACCTTTAAAGTTACCTATCACACTATTTTAGGATATAATAAAATACATTTTTCCTTTAATTTTAGTACCGCGTAGTCTAGTTTTCAATAAACAATAATTCAGAATGAATTAATATTGTATATATTTTTATTTTATACTTTAGGAACTCGTAAGTTTATATATAATATATATATGTTTTTTTGTTTTATTACAAATATTTTTACACTATTTAATTGAAGGTAAATTACATCCTTTGTTTCACCTTCAATCGAGAAATATAGTGCGTCGGTAGATTGTACATTTTTGCACCTAAAGTATAAACAAAGATAATATGACCTTTTTAATTAGATCTAGTTTAAACTAGAGATTCGGGTTGGACTGTTTTCGTCATGAAAAATGGTGGCCTAGCTCATGCTAATGCATATAATCTTTAAATTATAAATGATGGGTAGAACAGACATGTCACAATTTGTTACTAACAAATATTAACGCCTGACAGTACAAGCTATGTTCAGTAAAGCTTTTAAACAATTAACCAGTTGATAATTGTTTTTATGTTTTTTGCTAACACAGGAAAAGAGAGAGTAATGAGTCAAATTAGTTTTCCTCTGGATATTTTTCATTTTAATGAACTATAGTGCGTTTTGATCGTGTGACACATTTTTCATTAAAAGAAAACCATACAATGTATTGCACACAATTGAAAATTCCCTAATAATTAAATTACTCTACTTATCTTAAAATGCAATATGGTATACGAAAAGAAATTGTAATATAGCTTATAATTTCGTATGTTAGTGAAAACATTTTCGCACACAGATATTCATAATTCACGAACACATTTGCAATCTAAAACTTTACTATAGGTACAGTTATTATATTTGTAAAAAAATTAGGCCCATTTCATAATTAACATTTCCCTTAACATATAAGTAACCATATTTAAATAACCTGCTATCATTGGAGAACATCACTATCATAATTATTTAATGACGTAACACTGATATTGATGTAACACATATTTATATACATCATTACCAAAATTACTGTTATCTGGAGTTACTTTAAAAACTCATCACCCGTTGTGGATCCAAAATACTTAAAATAACGGTTCCTTTGATAAGTTTTGACTACGTTTTCCGCAAGGAATATAATAATACTTTGGTCCACAGATTGAGCACTTGATTAATGTAATCTACTTTTGTAGTTTTAGGTGTTCAGTTACTGTCAGGGAAAGCGCATTTCGGCGACATAATCTAAATGTTCGAGATTGTGATGCGAGTTACTGCGTCGTGGTGCGCGGGGTTTGTGTAAGTTGTGGTGTGAGTGGGTCCTCGTAACTCGGTACCCTCCCTCGCGACGTGGCCCGGCATCGCTTGTCTTGCGAGTCATCACGAAATCATCGTCTCTATGAGCCTTCTTGTTGTCGAAGACGCGGCGATTGTTCTCGTAGCGTTGCCTTTGCCAATTTCTATCGATGTCGTGACCGTACAAATCTAATTCGCCCGATGGCTGGAATTGGCTAGTGCTCTGGCTGTAGTTAGATCTTTTCCATCCGTCCTCGTATTTTTTTCTAGTGTTCTCATCGTCCCCGATTTGTCGACGTTGCGATTGGTTCGAACTGCTTTCGCTAGTGTCTTCTCCTGATGTGCCTATTCCTAAGTCTTTATCGTCACCGTAAATCTTATAGACACCGTTAGGACTTATGTTCTTTCCGTTAAATATTTGATCATTTAGCATCAATTGGGGATGAGGTATGCAATATGGATGCGGAAAAATTTTGTCCACGTTCGACATTTTAATATCTTCATCCCGCTTTGTACAGGAACCTGGTCCGAAAAGCGATAGCAAAACAGGCAACAAGAATAAACCATGCATTGCCCCGAAAAATATTACCATGAACACCATTTTGAAAAACACTGAGAAAATGTAGCTGTCAGCAAGTAGCAGTGCGACCACTCCCAGTATAGTACTAAATGATCCCTGAACTATGGGTAGACCCAGAGAGTATAGGCATTCGCTAACCCTGTCGTTCGGAGATTTCGCCTTAGACGCCATGTACGCGTAGCAGATGTGAGCGGTGAAATCAACGGAGAAACCAATACACATAATAAGGTTTATCATAGATATGGAGTCTAGATTAATGTCCCAAAGTGCCATGTATCCGACTACGCCGATTTCTATGGAGACGATGCTGAAGGCAACCCACAGTGAACACAAGATGTTGGGGATGAATATAAAAGATGTGATCATCATCATTAATGCTCCGTAGCAAAGATTCTGTAGGGATGTCGGTCTTACGAGCTCAAACTGGAACAAGGAAAAAACAATTTGTTAGATACAAATTCAAAATAAATATGTAGATATAGAAACGATTAAAGACGAATTTACCTGATCGAAAAATACGAAGTATGGATGGAAAACTGAAGCGTTGAGTGATGTCGTCGCAACTACGTCTCTTAAGGCTTTGACCATTTCTTTTTCATGGTTTGTGCCGCTTATATTAATAGCTTGAATCAAGAATCGTGACGCGATGATTTGGTCACCTGCTTCGTTAAATTTAACATCGAGTGAGAACGGGTTAGCTGGGAACAGCCATAACTGAAAAAAGATAAAGTAGTTTTAAGCATTTTAAAGCAATAATATCGTGGAATGGTCTATGTAAATGACAATAAATACGAAGTTCGTGTCGTATGTCGTGATATGAAAAAAAAAGAAAAACAAACTAGAAGTAGGGTAGGTACATTATTCTACCACTAGAGTTTCAACGTTTTTTCTCCCGACACCGCGTTTCACACAGTTTCACCGCGATCACAATCCATGTCTAGGGTCTAAATATCGGCCATAAAGAAATCCAAAACCACTTATCGTGAGTAACCGTTTTTTTCCCTATTTAAAATGGATTTTTAAGGATTTTAAAGTAACATTATCTCGTGATTGTTTGTGAAATCACAAATGATGCCAAGTTTTGTGCGAAACTATACATTAAGTGTTGTGTGTTGTGATATCGAACCTAAGAAGAAAAACGAAGTATATGTCGAGAAGACAGATTATTCCACTACTTGTGTCAGCGGTTTCTTCCCGCCATCGTTTCTTCGTCGTGACCACGATCAAGGACACTGGTTCCAAACATCGGCAGTAAAGAAATTAAAACAGCGTATAGTTAGTACGAATTACAAATTAAATACTTTTTAAAAATACGATACACTTCATAGAATACAGTTATTTACTTAGTATAACTGATTTTAAAATATAGTTATAAAATTTTAGATGTTCGTATTATATTTATCTTATATATCGATATAAGATAAATATAATATATATCGTATTATATTTATCTTACTAGCTTGTTCTCGCGGCTCCGTCCGTATCGGTTACATTTACCGCAGTACTAAGTATCCCATATGTTAATCCAGGTCATAAAATATTTCAGTGAAATTCGACTAGTCATTATTGCGTGTACGTAACAAACATACATCATCTCAAATTTTTGCAATTATAATATTAGTAAGATGTGTTTTATTATCCATGATTCAGATAGGTATACCAGATTCTAAGTACTGTAAAAATGTGCCTTACGGTTTCACTCGCTGCTAAATAAGACTAAAAAACAGACAAAGTGTGATGTTTGGTCTATAGTATCGATAAATTTACTACTTAACACAAAAATATTTTTTCGGTTCGAACCAGTAGTTCCTGAGATTCGCCCGTTCAGCCAAACAAAGTCTACTGCTTTATAATATTAGTATAGACAATTCAGACAGGTATACCAGATTCTAACTACTGTAAATAGAACTATTACTAAAAGTACCTCTTTCAAATTGTGAATGAAGTCCGCTTCATTGTCAATAGTAACGTTGAGATAGTCATTATTTCTCGACACGTAGTTAATGAATGTCCGTAACCACGATTCAGTGTAAAGTGAATTAGATATGTACGATGTGTTCTCCAACTTTTGAGTGAGAGACTCCACTTCATCTTGTATTTTCGTATCCGAGTAATTATAATTACCGCTTATCACTACCTGAAAAGTAAAATCTCATTAGTTAACATCATAATTATTATTTTTTTCCATAAGACTGATTATTCAGCACGCAGTCCATCTGATGGTAAGTGGTACTTCTCATTGACATCTTTGAGCAACGTCATTAAGAAAGAAGATTCAATCTGAGCTTAGTTACATGTGCGTTGCTGATCCTGACGACTAACATGCTTGCCTCATACTCGTATAAGGATGAGTCGGCAACCACACCCTTTCAACGAAATATAAGAACTTTCTACTGAGATAGAAATACGTGTGGCGGTGGTACCATTCCGGTCAAAGTGAACTCGTTCTGCAACTTGGCAAATTAGTGTTATGTATAATGTATTGTTAAGAGTTACCTGTATCCTGTAAGGAAATTCCCTGTAATACAAATCTTCGCGATCAAAGAATTCAACTGAATAGGAATCGATCTTGGACAGCTTTCGTCTTTCCAGTCCTTCTTTGAGATTGGTCACACCATATCCCGCACCCGCTAGATAGCATATAAATACCACTATGACCAGTGTTTTGACTAAGGGGTTATTGAGCAAGTCGGCCATTGTAGTTTTGAAGAAAGCCATGATGCAGTGTTCCTTGTTGTCAATGGGATTATCTGGGTCCGCTTGATCAATGCCTCCACTGCAGAAAATTCGGTATAACCATGATTTTTCTTCTGTAACAAATTACTTTTTGAAACATCGAATTAAATATAAATTAAATAACGTCAAAGAAACTAAGAACTTGGCTGACACGTTGCCTCGTGTTTAGATAAGTTGCGTGAACATTATGTTTGCGATCTGTTAACCGGAAAAAAGATATCTGCTCGCTTTATGTACTTTGTTGATATGCGATTAGCTCGCTTCACCTGTGTTGGCCACATGACCACCCAGTCTCATTCGAGTTGTCGCGATGTTGATTCTTACTTTAATAAAATAAATTTTGCTCACTCTTTTCTTTCTAAAATACTTGGCAACTACTACCGAATTACTGCGAAACGCGTAAGAACTACGCCAGCTGATGCCATAGCTGCTGTCAGACAAGCATGCGATTGAAAACCAAGTATGTTGAAGCGATGTGAGTTACTCATGGAGTATCTAACTCGCTCGTGCGAGTAACTTGTACGATACGTCTATAGTTACACTGAGAGCTACTGTACTGCAGCTACTCGGCAGGTCGACTCGCACGCTAGCCAAAAAACCATTTAAATATTTCATGCGAAAAATCCAAATATTTTGAAGTAACTCGCGTGAGAGTTACTGTCTGACTCATACGTGTGTGAAACGTGTAAAACTCGCACAGTGTGAACTAGCTATTAGTATGAATACACATATAGAAGTATTCATATTATAATATTTTCTATACCTTTTCGTGCTCTGGACTCTGGTAATACTTTAAGCCAAGTTATAGTATGACGATTATTTTTCTCCCTGTATCCGGAGACCGCCACACATCCAGCAAAAAATGTAAGATGCCAAACAAATGTGAAACAAACAGCCAAACCTGAAATTTTTTAAAATAATTTAGTACTTTTAAAGGGTATTAGAACTTATCTAAATTAATAATGGTATGGTAACATGAACATAAATTTATATTTAATTATAGGAGTAGCTTACGCGTGGCGAGGGAAAGAGGAGGATAATGCTGGTGGTAATGGAAACTTTAGGGGTAGTAAAGCGCCTGCGTTCAATTTATGGTAGGGTTCTAATGTAAATGTATTATCCGGAGTTGATCACAGGTGTCCATGGTGGGAGTGACCAATTACCTTCAGTTAGACCTAATAAGTAAAATAGTAGAAAACTAATAATGACATGGACATCTATATAACCTAGGTTGGTATACCCGAGTACTTAGGTCGGAACGGCTTACAAGTATGGGAATTTTCCTTATCGTTGTCTTCAAAAGCTAATCCCAGTATCGCTTGTTGTTGTCGGCACACAGATATTCGAAGGGCTTTACTACGTAAATAAGACGTATTCAATCTTATTATCATAAGGAAATGAAACCAAAGTGCTATAGTATTTTTTGAGTTTGCATTTTTTCTTAGATGTTACATTTGTAAAATACCTGAAAATATATAGGTACTTGTGATTCCTAAATTAATGATGGCGTCTGTTCCAATATTTCTTACATGTCACTAGTAAAATATTTGAATCTACATACTTGTTATTCCTAATGAATGATGCAAAGCAAAATTTAACCGATCAATAATTTACACCTAATTCAATTAACATGTAGCTAGCGTATTGATTCTTTATCTTTTAGATTTTCATTAAGATTCAACTAAACAACAGTCCTTGATTTAATACTGTATTTTTGTATGCAAAGATCGCGTTTCATTATCATTACTATGTTTCTAACTAGAAAAACATTACGGATTTCAATTAAGAGTAGAGTCAGATAGCGACAATAAAATTGGTATAATTTTATTGTCGATATCTGACTTTAATTTTAATTTTTAGTTTCGGATAAAAATTGTAATATGTTATTATATGTGACTTCTGTGACTTTTTTTTAAAGAAACAAAGTTTCTTACTTCTTGTCCAAAAGTATGACATAGGTACCGTAAAATTATATACCAGTTAAACTGGTATGTATATCTTAAAAATTAAGAC
>DWLI01000869.1:0-18078 GCA_018249915.1 Cecropterus dorantes dorantes | reverse complement strand
CGGCCGTAGGATTGTTTTTACCCCGATGAATTTTTATAATTTCGAAGTAAGTGAGACTCCCGGCGCGCCGCCGGCAGCGCTCCCCGAAAGGTGCTAAATATAAGATTATATCCAATATAGATCAGTTTTGTATGTTCAGCGCAGCACCCGCGGTATACAACGCTCGACTCGCTCGTTTTGTATCCTAGACTTTCTTACAGCCCACATCGTAAATGATGGGCGTGTTTTGAATAGTTACATGTATACGTTGTATAGGGCGGGTGCGAGCGCGGTGCCGCGCGCGGACATAGTATTATTGTGAACGCGGCCGGTGTGACTTCGGGCTTAACATTTTCACGCTCAACTTTTTACGCATTTTTCTTAAATTCTATCCGAATACACTTACATAAGCTTAGCATTAGTTGGAACTTTTTCTTCGCCGTTGTATTTTACGGTAAATTGGTCCGCAAAGTTCCTAATTCTGGTGATAAAATTGTCATTTGTCCGTAGTGTTCGTCACTCGCGTTACATAATATATTTCGACTGTACAGCGACCTCCCGACGCGGCGCGCAGTCACACCGCCGCGGCCGGCGCGCGGGCGCGGTCCCCCGGGACCGGCCCGTTCCCGGTAGTTTGCTCCGGGGGACGGCGTCGCCGTCGCCCGGACATAGTATTATAGTTGTTAGCCGTAATCGCCGTCAAGCGTCAACAATTATTATATATTTAGTGCAATTAGTTGCCTTCGGATCTTGTTGTCACATTTTATATATACATTATGTAAGCGTAGCTATAGGATTGTTGATTTCAGGTCTTGTTCAAATTAAATCATTCATTGTATATATCTATAGGGCTCCTCCCGAATGCTCTTATATTAAACAAATGTACCAAACCTATTGTATTCTTCGTGTGTTCCTTTAACATCGATATAATTTATCTTAGTGATTTTTCTAGCTTTAACATGCAGGTATCTAGAACGATTCTCAAGTAGGATGTCACTGCAATGAGTGAGAATCACAGATGTGGTCGCTAGGAGTGCTCAGTTGGAACGCTAAGCCGGCCAGTACATTCGCCTCCTCCCACTTCCGACCGAAACAGCAGCTGGAGTTAGACTTAGTTAGTGGAGTTAGGTAATCCATATATTACAACATTTTTTAAGAAACAGATTAACTAATTCGCTGAATGATTTTTTGGGAACACTGCCTTGCACCTTCATCGCTGCACTATAGTAAGTCGATGGAAATACTTACAAACCCAACTTTTAAATTTAGTCACTCTGGTAGCGAGTTATGTGAGTTTTGTATCGGTCAAGTGATAGAACATGTGATCCTTGATACTGCGCCCTCCGCGCCAGCTGCCCGCCGCGCCGCCCTCCTTGTGCCGCTGCGCTGGCTGGGGCGCTGCCACTGTACTCCCTACTGTATAAAGGTCACACTTACTAGCCGTTTCGCTAGCTTAAAGCTAGGCTTTAAGTGTTCCCTTTTCCTATTTGTTATATTATGTATATGTTGATTGAGTTGATGCAAGCTCTTAATGAGGAAACCTTTTGTGATCGAGTCATATAAATCAATAGCAGTTCTGATTGGCAAGCATTCGTCAAATTCTTTTTTTCCGCTCACTGAGACTTAAATGTCGTAAATATTTTTATTGGTTTGGTTTTAATACCTTATTCTACATGTACCCATTTGGAGCTAATTGTCTTATGGACTGCATGTTTGATGCCTTAAATATTTTTTTGCCTTTACTATTTGGTCAGTATTTCAAAATCTTAAAAAAATCCTATGTCGTGAGTGTTTAGAAATTAATATATTTCATTTAATGTTACTTCGTCGCCATTAGCCACCTATCATAAATATTAATTTAGGTGGAGGGCATTATATGCTTCTAATATTATCTTAAATATGTGGACGTACAATGTGGAAGCGCTTCAGTCAGTTATTCCGATTTGTATGTTTGTGGTCTTCCATAAAAGACCTTATCGTATTCAATGTCTTTAAGCGTAATGTGTTAGTTATGTATGAACCGGAAGGCACGGTTCTTGCTCGCCGCGCACTGATCCGTCCTCCAGCTCATATCTCGTGTATATATAGATTTTTGTGTATGTAACCGCTTTATGTGAGTGAGCATTCACAAAAGCACAATCTGTATCAGAAGATCGTATCGGCGCTAGCGAGCCAAACTTTAGTCATATTTTGTTTTAAAATATATTGTTTCGTTGCAGCAGTAGTAATCATAATCGTAGCGTTAACAGAACAATCAGGTGACAGGTCACTGAATAGTGTATCGTCGGTTAAAGCTCCGTGAGCAATTCAATAGTTTGTGTTAAAATGTAACTATTTATAAGAGCCAAATCAAATATTTATTTACAGAAAGAAACTGTAAGTTCTTATTTTAGTTGTAAACGGCGAACCATGAGCGGGCTCGTGCTATTCTATCGTATACACATGCCGGAACGACAGTTAGGATTCTGCAAGAAATTCGAAGAAGCATGTTTTTTTGAAGGCTAAATGGCAAGTTTTCGATTGTTAAATTGATTTGCTTTGCAACTAGAAAGTTATAATGACTTGAACGTAGACTTCGAGTCGTTCGATTACATTTGTATATGATACGATAGAGTATTACGTAGCGCGCGGCGTGGCCATGGACCGATGCGAACTCGCAGGGCGGCGCGGCTCTCTTATTGCTTTTGTATAATCACTTCCATCGCTTATTATCCCCACGATCATAAAACTTAACTTTGAAAATGGGTCATAATTGTTTTTCGGTCGATGTTTTGAGTTTTTCATAATAAGTATTAATATATAACCATTTAGACGTCGATCTCCGCCCGTCCGCCGCTCGCCGCGCCGCCCGGCGGTCGCGATGCTCGTAATGTATTCTTATTGTATTTATTATATTATAGTTAAAAGTTTTATTAAAAAAAGTTGCTCAATACAGGAGGTGTTTTATTTACGCTGTTTCGAAATGGGACAAGGTGGTGGCCTCGTGCTCGTCAGCGAACACAATAAAACCCAAACGATATTTCGATATAATTTTATTTTCATATTTTCATAATTTATTTATATATAATGACTATAATCACTACCAAACTAAATAATCAATATAATTCAACAGCATCCTTTATATACAATATGTATAATTATAGTTATATAATTTCATCACTTCCGAACTTTCCAAACGAAAGAGACTGCCGTCTAACATACAAAACATATTGAAATGAACTACGATCGTTACGGATTAACAAGTAATAATTTGCCACAACTTTTTATTTATTTACAATTCTTATATTATAATTTAGTCCCATAATTTCCGAATGAGGCTCGCCGCCTGTTGCCCGGCTGCCGCAAGGGCGGTGCAACGGCCATGTTACGACAACGACTGAACTGAAGATGGAACATCGTCACTGCCATGAAATAAATTAAGTAGAAACGTTCAAAAACTTCAGTGTGACGAGCCTCGGCGGCGTTCGCAACGAAAATTGTCGATACTCGACTATCTCGTACATAGATAATATAGAAGTCGAAGATATTCTCTACTCGTGAAATATAGTCAGAAATATTCGAACGTTAGCGACGATCTGTACAGCTGATGTGTGTAGATGGGACGATGCTGAAATATCCGACTTAGGTGTAGGTGATGGTCGAATGAAAAATCTACTTTACCTTAGTAGCTTTAAGTAGAAAACTTAGCGAGCCGCTTGTCGGGGGTGCCGACACGAGGCTGATATGCGGTGCGGATATGGCGGCGCTCGGCTCTACTGGACCAGGTACTAAATGTTTTGAACCATACACAGAGTAATCAAATATAATCCTGATTTGTACATATTTTCCGGAAATACGCTAGTTAGTAAATATAAAGCCACTTTTAAAAAGACACTAAGACAGACTTTTATGTAATCCCGGGGAGTTAATCATTTTTTGTTGATAAAAATGAATGGAGTCTCACAAAAAATGTAGTTTATAGTATAGTATTAAATAATAAAACATCTAATAGCAAATATAATAGTTAGAAATTATTATTTTTGAAATTTAATTAACGACTGAATTATCTGACTTGGCTGAATGATCTCAAGGACTTTTGACGTACATCGCGCGTTTTAAAACCATAACAATTAACCGGGAAAAGAGTAAATATTAAAACCTATGAAAAGTGTTTAAGTTGAAAGTATAAAATGTATTTCATATTAACATCAACATCTGCAACTATATAAATTGAACTTAAGTAAAAATAGAGGCAACGAGATGGGATGGCTCGTTTTATCTTCGCGTGGTTCAACAGATCGTATTGTGAGTCAATCTTTTGTTCAACATGATAAAACGATTTCATAATTTTCAAATTATGTTTTATAACGTTAAAACAGTTTTCATAATAGTCGTTTATTATTTAATAAATCCAATATAGCCTATACCATAGTAATAGTAATAACTGGAAGGAGTTTAATTGATTACTTCGTGTGCGTTTGGAACTCAACGAGTGCAATAAACCTCTCATTAAAACGTCTCGCAACGGCTAAAATTAGTAAACTACGATATGAAAATATCCCCATCTCGAATAAGACCCGTAATAGTAATACATCTGCTCTCATAACAAAAATAATCTGATTAAAACTCGACATAGTGCTACTGTTAGTGATATTTTCCTGGAACATCATTAGTTTCACATTCCTTCCAACGGACTGTAGACTAAACGGGAACGCGACCGGGCGGCGCGCGCTCGGCCCGCGCGCTGCCTCCCGCCGAACCCGGCTGCGAGGGCCAATCTATACGTTATATCGTTATCTAAATAAAATACGACTATAAATCATTTAACAATATGTATGTACATGTAGCTTGAAAATATTAAAAACCTTTGGCATCCAACGGTCGAAGTTACGATTAAATATCTGTTTAACGAATCGTACCTAGTATCTACGGAATATAGTGTGTAGCTAATCGAGGCGAATACACATCGGACGTAAGACGAGAGTACACGCGGGCGCGAGAAGCGGGAAGCGGCCGGGAGCGGCCGCGGGCGGACGACACGGAAACGTTATTGCCATGCGATACACCGATATCCACTACTGTACTTACGTACTAAAGGAGCTCACTAAACTTGCTGTCACACTAGTCATCGTCGAAATTAATTCAATTCCTCACCGACGAGGGTTCATAAACGCCCCAAGATTCCAATATTTCCCAAGAAACAAGGGCAGCTTTTTAAAACCGATCTACAATTTTAGAAGATTTCAAGTCTAACAGCAGGTTTCGCGCCCACACCTACCTATATAATAGCGATATACATAGTGCATTTTAGTATTTACTTTACAAATATAATTACCGCGTTTATTATTTTTTATACTTTTATAATTTTAACTAGCAACACCGATACGACACCGATTGGTCAGGTCTACTCGAGGCTGGCAACCCGTACGTAGGAAGTATTGCTATCGTCGGCGCACGCGCGCCTCCACACGGAATGACAAACAGACTAACACTAAACAGGTGCTCTCACTAACAAATGTTTAAGGAAAAAATGCAAGTGAACCGACCGACACCGGGGCGCTCTCCGACGCCAAACAAATCTCCGGGGAGAAGTGTAACAAAAATTATTGTCATCCAATGCTTAAAATTTCAATCTTTATAAGTATTATTTAATTATTTATTTATTTACTTAATACTTTATACAGATCGACGTCGTCCCCTAACTTTATTACTTCATTAAGTTCATTTGTTACTCACATTCGTATCTATAAAAATTTACAACTACTCGTAAAGTTATCGTAATAGTAGCGACGTTAAATAATCTCATATTTACGCATTACTTTAACGTACGTTTTATTATATTCATTTATTTATCTATCAACTTAAATGCAACTAATGACTTTCGAAAGGATAGCGCCGGATAAACAGAGCACCAGTGGATTTGCCAGAGATCGCGTTTCCCGGCGACTGCGACGTCGCCCGTCGCGAGCGGCGGAGACTTCGGCCGGGGCTGCGTCCGTTTACCGCGGCTCAAAGTCCGAAGAAGAAATCAAGAGAAGTGGAAGGAAGAGTCGGCGAGTGCCGGGAAGTGCCTACGTTAGGTACATTGTATAAAAAGATTAAATATATAAGGATATAATGCTTTATTTACATTATCACATCGCGCCTGTTCCGAGTGCACGCACCAACACGCGACTCGACACACAGGACAGGCAGGGATAGCATCGCAGCATTTCATTACAACGTATCGAATAATATAACCCTAAACTAACGTATTTTAACTTTAATTAAAACAATTTAAAAAATAATGTCAAGTATTAACCCTAACGTGTAATCATCATTCATAAGAAACTAAAATGTTAAAAGTGACTCAATATAAAGGTGCATCGGATCGTATGTTGGTAAGTGAGACGTGACCTACGGGTAGGGTTCACTCTAGGCACAGAAATAATTGAACGGTTGGGCGCAGTCGCAACAAGCGGACGCGGAAACATTGTGCGTTCATTCATTTCGAGTCACGCCTAAGAATCTAAAGTTACCTACGTCTACTGGTAGCTAAGCTCTAGCCGGGCGGAGCCGCGCCCTCCGCGCCGGGGAATCGGAGAATATCAACTAGAAAATACTCGAGCTGGGTCCGCGGCCGTCCGCGGCACTACCATCGTACGTAGGGTTGCCACCCGTACTTCATATAAAGTATTGTACTTTATACTTTATACTTTATGAGAAAAATAAGGCAAAGGAAAGGTAGAGAAAATACTTTACTTTTTATAATCTGGGATTGAAAAGTTTGGTCGTAAGCGTATTTTGTTATAAGGTGTCTGTAGCCTCACTCTTTTTTTTGCAGAACCAAAGGTATCAAAGATTAACTCAATTCCCCCTTCCCCCTATTGTGCCGTCTCGAATTCCTTTCGCTTCATTTTAAAAGTTGCCGCAGGACAAAAAATTAAGGAAAAAAATATACTCTATTTTGAAACTTCGTACATTTTTCTACCCCGTTAGAGCTAATCACTAAAAAAGGTGGCAACCCTAATCGTACGGAACACTCGGGCGACGGTAGCGAGGACGTCGGTCGGGCGATCCGATCGAAGCGCAGATCGGCCTCACAGCTGGTACCACTTCTTGTCCTTGTACTTGAGCATGAGCTGGTGCGCGGAGGAGGAGAACTCGGCGGCCTGCGAGTGCATGCGCTCGGTGCGCTCCTCCAGCTGCGAGAGCTTGTCGCCGCGCTCCAGCACCAGCTGGTGCGCGCGCGCCACCTCCCCGCAGGCGGCCGACGCGCGCGCGCCCGTGGCCGCGATGGCCGTCGTGCCGTCCTGCACCTGCTTGGCCACCGCGCGGTTCGGCTTGCCGCTGCTCTCGCCGACTGGGAACCGACCACACCCATTTCAACCCATCTCCGACAAATATTGTGTTTCCCTTTGAAAAATACTAAAACTGGGGTATCCACGTATCTCTGATCGATCTTATATAGATATGCAGAATATACATGGATTCTGGATATAAACAGTAAAAAAAATGCACCAAAGGAACTGGGGTGCGAGGAGTTAAAATCTACGGAGTTCTTACGAGAGCACCTAGAATTAAATGTAAACAGTACAATTCGATTAAATAAAAATAATAAAATAAATCTGGTCCGATGAATATGAATCATTTATCTGAATACTAGCTGAAGTACTCGTGCGTCGACATAAATAGTCGCCATATTTAAATAGTACAAGTATTGAAATCAAAAGTAGACCAGGAGGATTCGAAAATATAATATAATAGGTGACCCATAAGAATAGTGCACTACTCACAGAGCTCCTCGCGGTCGAGCGGGCGCGAGCCGCCGCCGAACAGACCGCGGAAGAAGCCCTCTTTGGGCGGCTCCGGCATGTCTCGCGGCAGGAACAGCTCGCCTAACATCTCGTTCAATGTGTAACTGAAAAAAATATATATGTTACTGCGCTATGTACTTCGCGCAGTACATGCGGCAAGCCGGGGTTGGCGTGCGACCCGCACCGCGTACAAAAACGCTCGTCTGCGATCGCTCGACTGGTGCATACGCCGGTCGTTCTCTCAAAAAATACAGTTTATTATAATTTAAAGGACGAGTTTTATTTAAACATCAGTTGGGACTCCCAGCCCACAACTGGAACCTAACATTCAAACATATATATATATATTATGATACGACGCATATACGCAAAATTGACACAAAATTGAGATCACCATGAAACTGTATGTGACGTAATTCACAGACAGTTTCATGGTGTTATCAATTTTGGGCAATTTCCAAAAATGACAACCTATCAAGAAGAATCCCATCGCCGTTCTTATACCTTTAAGGCAGGCTTAATTTCGCCGAGCCGCCCCGAGCCAAACATAATATTTTCTAAGGGGGCATCCCCTTAGGCAATTGTCAACAAAAATAAGAAACGCACACATGACATGATAGATGGATGCAAGCGGGAACATGTCACTCGTCGTTTTGTGACTTATAGAAGCTTGTACAGTAGCGGTTACCAGTTAACCGGATCCAATTAGGAACAGTTAATTTACCTACTCGTTTTTTTTTTTGAAATCGTACATATTAAGTAGGCTCCCCCTGACATTTCTCTACACCTCCCTAGGGGGCCGTGCCGTATGGAGGTGTAGAGAAATGGTTAGGAAGTCCTGCTTAAAAGGATATAATGATGCCGAAATAATTTATGGAAAAGATGGTTGTAAAAGAAGAAAAAAATTATACAGATTAATAAAACTGGAACTTATGTCACAGATAAAACCTGTCACAGGTAAAGTAATGACGATCGCCGTTCTCGTCGTTCGCTTACTGCTAAGAATTATAAAACACACACGAATCTGAGTGTTGGTATATACTTAAGAGCACCATTAGATTACCCAGTATAAACATTCTATTCTTATATAAGTCAAGCGATGTGACTTAACTGAAAAGTTAGTAACTCACCAAAACTCTGTATCGATGGTGAACTTCTGTATCTCGGTAGGAGAGGCGAGGTAGAGGCCGTGGCCGCGATTGCTGAAGCAAAACGTCTTCGCTATCCTGCAACATCACACCCACCAGTGTTAGTAGCTCCACGCACAGTAAAGTCTATAAAAATGAAACTGTTAAAGCCTACTTGATAATTTATAAATTACAAAAGAAGATTTTTGTTTAAAACTTTAATAGTCCAATGTTTTTGTAAAATGATAAAAGTATATACATATTACACATCATTATATTTTGCATCTGTGACATATTTGATAACATATTGACATCCCTTTCATATACAATTTATTGTACCATTTTTTATGGCTTCCAGAAGTGATTTGTTAAAGCAAAATAATTTAAAGATTTTACCTAGGTTAATTTTTAAGCAAGAAAGAAGAAGGAAAGTTAATCGTTAAATAAAATATCTCACCTTGTTTATGCTCTTCGACGTCCTTTGTAATCTAGGTGGTACAAATTAAACGCTAAAGCTAAATAAGCCGTTAAAAATCCACACAGAACGAAGTTGCGACAATTTTAAAAGAGCAAGTCAATACATTCATAGCGGTCATGCTGAAGGTCGAAACAAGAAGAGAAGTTGAGCAAATAAAGAGTTAGCAAGAGAAGAAGAAATAGGAAACGCACAAACATAGGAGAGAGAGAGAGAGTAGAAAACATGAGAGTAAATTAATGAATGATGTTTCGTACAATGTGAAGGCGTGTAGTTGGAGACGTGTGGTGTGTTGTGTACGACAGTTGTCAACAGGGGGACATACCGAAGCAGACTTGCAAGCAGCGGTCGGATTTGGGCGAATATATATATATATATTTTTTATTAAATTTAGAACATGCATCACCAATCATCAACTCAGCTTATTGAGTTTGCTTGAACTTTTGAACATCACTTTACGTGTTCTGCCAACTGGTCAAGTATGATGATTAATTTATACTTGTCACTTTTTAAGAGCATTTTCATCTTTTGGTAATGTTGGTTCTGTAAGTGTCCAGTAAGACACATTTGATAAACGGTTACAGGTATATTTTAATAGTAAACGCACGTTATACAATGTTTGCCGAATGTGGTGTCTAAAATTCGCCCTCGTCCAACAGAAAGGGTTATACAATGGCTGGGGTCGAAGCTGTCGGGGTACATGGAACGCTAACAGTCTAACGAAGGAACAAGAAGCCGCGTGAGCGACTCCACAGTACAGAGTGACGCAGGTAATGACTAACTCGGCTATGGACGGAGACTTACTGGTCCGTGTCCTCGTTAACAATGAGTTGTTGGCCCCAAATGGAGAGCATTGGGTCTACGATACCCCTCTGTTTGGACTGTGTCTGGAAGCTACCAGGAACACAGGCACCGGTGAGTACAGCGCCCGCGCCGCGCACGCCGCCGCGTCGCGACGGGACACGCACGAAATGGTTTCGGGGATGTTACAGCTCGACTTCAATTAACGTGTGTTATAAACGTGAAAGTGAACAGGTTAAGATGACTCTGATAATAAAATAGTAAATTGGGTGTGATTGAAAAAGGTAATAGTTTAAAAGAGGTAAATATAAAACCATTCCGTGCATGCCACCAAAGTGATAGCGACGCGGGCGACGTGCGCGCCGCGGAACATTCATCAGTCATCGTCGCTAGAGATGCATGGTTAGATACAAATGTTATGGTACGTGTGGTTAACGCAATCATCAGTCATATCACGGGCAATAGGAGACGTGTGGCGGGCACATTCGACGGTCCTCGGGTTCATTCGTGTGCGGTCGGTGGGCGGTGTATTTACATCGACATCGACACCGAGTACCGGGTCTGGTCGGGGAGTGAAACGGTGTGATCTCCCTGTCGGGTGTGTTAGTCGTGTTCGGTGTCGTCCGATTGTTTTTCAACAGAAAAATAGATGAAGAGTGCCAAATTTTTAAGCACAGGTGGTGCTCGATAGATTGCAAAATTTTGTCTACGTTGTGATCAGAAGTAGCACGACTGCACGCCGGCCGGCGAGACACCGCCCGCGGCGCGCGCGGAGCCCCTCCGCGGGGGCTCCGCCGCGCGCCCGACGAGTCTACTGGTCTAACATCGAACGTTACTCAAATCGATTCCTCGTCCGGCTCCCAAATGATAAAATAGCAGATGATCTCAAAAGTGGTCTGGTCATGGCTGGCGATGGATGGGCAAAAACCGTAAAAATGACAAATCTTGAATTTCGTTAGCACAAAATTACAGCATTCTCATGCTGACGTCGCTAAGCTATCGATGTAATTATGGATAGTAATAAAACAAGCCGTTTATCATTTAGTGCCTTTCTCGGGTGCATAGAAATCTTCTAATAGTGATCGGCGTGTCGCCGGGGCTATCGGGGGCGTCGGGGGCTCCGTGGGCCGCGACACCAACTCGACACTCCATCGTCGTTCATACATCGCTCTATTGTTCCTTATTCACACTAGTGCGGCGATCCTATGCTTACCACTCGAAAAGTTAAATGAATCAAATTGAAATTCATAATTTAATTATATTCATGTAAGGTGTAAGCATTAGTTCCCCTTGCACAGTTATCGGTTAGTAAAGGTGGAGGGTGCGGAGAGGGCGGGGCGGGGGGTCACCTGAGTTCGGAGAGCGGCAGGAAGTCCACGTGCACGAGCGGCCGCAGCGACGGCAGGCTGTACGCCACCAGGTGCCCCGTCGACAGGTAGTTCACTAGGCATACGCTATCTGGAACGACAATTACAAACGTTCAGGTGGGTATTTCTAGAAACTGGCGAAATTCATAAAAACATTTTATATGGAATATACACATTAACACAATTTTTGTTGATTTTCGTGGAATGACGCTGTAAAGAGTTTAAACTTATCCACCGATGTCTTTTTATATTGGCAAGTTGAGTTGTCACAAGAAGTAATGACATAAAAGATGATTTACAGCAGAAATTTAGTAATTTTAGATTTAAGAATTGATAAATTCAGTTTTAGTTATGTACTTGCGACCGTGTTTTTTGTCATCAAACCACAGAGACACAATTGCTTAAGATTATTTTAATTCGAAATGATTCTCGCTACATGCCAAAACTGACGAAACTTTGGTCAGAATATATGTATTCTTGTCGATCATAAGTATCTCTGGGAGGCAGTTAGTAGTACTTATGATACGGGGACAGCACGCTGGTTCGCTACGTGTGAAACATAAACGATAGTGACCTTTCAAACTGACGATCTCGGCCTTGACGACGAAGTCAGCGTCCACGATCTGCTGGCGGTAGACGCAGTTCTGGCTGGGCAGCGCCACGACGCGCGCCTGGCGCTCGGACGCGATGACCACGAACTGGCGGTCCACCCCCCCCCCCCCCCCCGGCGGCCGGGTCACGCGTCGGGCCGCCCGGCCCTGCCTCCTGGGGGAGCGCCCCCGCCGCTCCCCCGGCTGGAAGGAACGCCGCCGTCAGCTACTCCATATATGGACTGTCGGGCTTTATGCCTTACATGGTGCCATCCGTTAATTACTGAGGTGACTATGGATTTTTCGACTCGCGTTATTCCCTTCACGAGAAGCAGTGAAATTTGATTCAACAAATAATTGCACATGAGGTTGTTCAAATTCAAAATAAGGAGAGAATCGTGTGTCTAGTTTAATTAGAAATAATGCATAAGTCAAGCAAAATGAAGTTCAGTAGGTTAATGAAAATGAAAACTTTGATCAACTTAGGTCCTATTTTGATTTTATTATAGTCATCAAAATCATGCAGTATTGGATTAATATACAAACACCATGGTTTTTGTGGTCCTGAATGTGTGAATCACATCTACCAGATAAAGAAAATGTTTATGCACCTATCTTGCTAAACATTTAATGAAATCATACAGATATATCATGTAATAATATTGTGTTTTCTAACAAATATTTAGTATTCAATTGTATAAAGTTGCTACTCACATCTTTACTATCATCCTTCCAACTTTCATATGAGTAGGGAATTAAAGCACCATTACAATCCAGGAACGACATCGCCAGGATTGATCCTTTTAACCTAAATATGGGGCCACCTAAAACACAAACGAGCTTCATTATAATTCTGGTACTTCAAGAGGGTAATTGATCGAGCACCATCTAATTAGCAGTAATGTACAACACAATTTGGCTTCTAATTACTGATCAAGCGACAGTTGTTTCCACTCCAAGCGTCTAAGGATGTTTCTGAAGCAACTAAATCATGTGGAAAGCTTTGGTGAGGTCGATCGAGCTTGTTGATGTCTAGCATCTGATTCGTTGTGTCCACAAAGTTGAGCTCCAAAAAGAGTGTAAACTAACATCTAGTTATTGTACGAACATAGTCGTAAACGACGTCGCCGACAGAATCCCGGCGAGTCCCGGAAGTGCTCCTTATGTTTTCGAGGGCTCCGAGGACCTAATGGACCCGACCCGGGAACAGAATACAAAGTCGGCCACACAACAGTTATTCTCTACTTTCACTACTGTCTAATCATTAATTAAGGAGCACATCATTAAATATTCAAGTTAAGCTTGTAATATAAAAATAAAGAGATAATAAAAAAATATAGAGATAAAAAATCACATGACTACAGAACAAATAAAACTAAGCAGGCTCATTTTGTATATGGTAAGTTAGTTTTAGTAATTTGCAATTTAATATCCATACGTTAAGCTATAAAAGAAATAAAATAAGTAGTAAAAGTATTAATAAAAGAAAAAATCTTCTTTTATAAAAACGGTTTTAAAAGGAAGATTCTCGAATCCATTATATAGTCGTAGTTATGTTTATTTGCAGTTTCATAAAATATAATTATACCACAAAGACTGATCAATTCCAGGCATCTTGTGAAGAATAATCTATCCAATCACAGGATGTTATCCAGATCCTTCCTTTTTTGAAATCGACAAATTGAAATGCAGTTTATATGTGATTTTAGAACTTATTGTATTTATTGTATTTTGTTATGTAAAGGGTACTTACGAGAGCTTGATTTTTTTAATTCATATTTCGATTCATGCAAATGAACGGTAATATCAGCATGGATGGAAATTAACTCGAGAAATTAAAACTTTATCAAAGTACTTGTTACATAACAAAACTCAGCGGATCAGTCGAGGTTGATCGATTGTTACACACGGATACTGACCGCTGGTGGAGACGACGACGGGCTGCGTGTGGCGCAGCTCCGCGTCGGGCAGGCTGATCATCATGGTGAGCACCGAACCTAGCGTCGTGCCGATCCACAGCGTCGGCAGCAGCGTCGTCGGGTCTGATTGTGACGATAAGTTTGGATCAAAACTTAATATTAATCTCATTTATCGTGCGGATGATCGCTACTGGAAAAAATCACGTGTGCTTTTATACTTCGGTGAGTACGTCAAGCCGTCGATACCGGTGCTTGTCGAAGACCCAATTCACCGTTTCAAACGGTTCCGATGTGGGTGAACCACTAGCTCACTACCCCATTAGCTCTCACCTCCAATGTAGATTACATTAGATAGTGAAGTATGCTCCCGGTTTGCTTGCCTTCGTTTCAGGGAGAGATCCATTTTAGCAGGGCGTTACAGGCTTTCAACCAACATTAAACTTACACTGTTTGTATGTCATTAACAATAAAAATAAAAACAGAAATAATAGAAATGCAAGATTATTCTTGTAAAAAAATTCTAAACCCTTGTATGGAGTATTGTTCAAAAATAATGTGCTTATAAGGTATAATAAAAATACTGGTTTAAATGGATCAGAAAACTTAATTAGTTTTGAATACTATAAAAATTATTACCACTTTTCTTGGTGTAGCTGTCCGCGAAGGCGAGGCACTGGATGCCCTCCTGCGAGATGTTCTCCAAACTGGACATGCTGCTGGAGCGCGACCGCGAGAACGAGCTGTCCAGCTTGTCTACGCGGCCCGTACACACAATATACACGTTAACTTTCTAGTCCGCAGGATGCGCTAAGGGCGCGTCGCCACCGTACGAGATCGCATGATATCGCACGTCACCGTGCGACATCGCACGACACAGTACAATGCCATGGTGGATACGCGCCCTTAGATCCGGCAGTGGTACAGCTTGTTTATATAGCGACCTCATGTTCAAGTTCTACTTCTAGTAGGTACCTACTATTACCCTGTTTCTGCAGTATACCGATATTTTAGGGATTTCAATATTAATGACATTACCTTACCTTTATGTAATGTTATATCGATAATTCAGAAGTTATGAACTTTTCAATCTGTACCACTCCCGACACATATCTACACTGCAAGCTAGAACTATTCGAGAATTTGTGCGGTTGTGAAATTAGCTGAAATCACCCATAAAGGTGCAGTAAGTATTAGAGTGCGGAGATAAAATGGTTCACAACGACCGGGAGAAGATCATGCTTAGAGAGAATTGTTTGATTGCTTGTCCGTCCAATCTCAGCTTATTGCACAACTCGGGATGTCTATTTGTTTAAGAACGATTGTAAGGGTTTAGACTCGTTAGTTGGACAAGATGATCAGGCGCCTTGACGAGACGTGCTAGGTCTAGTCACGGGAAATGATATGAAGAATGAACACAGGCAGACGTAGCATCGTTCATCTTTCTTACATACTGTCGATGGAAACAACGAGACATAGCGTTTGATGAGTATAGCCGATGAAGCCAGCGAAGTGAAAATTATAAAAAGTCGGCATAAGAATGGAATGGGGTATGAAGTGAGGATGGTCAGTCAGCAGGCGCAAGCGAGGTCCATCCCGTTAGCGAGCGCGGAAACCGACGCGCTACAAACCCACTAGCTCACTATTAAGCGCAAACTCTTCAAACCTCTATATCTACCTGGAGCCCCCATAGTTAGTGTCACGACACTCCTTCACTAAAACGAAGCGTTATGTGGACGGACAGACAAATATAATGCAATAAAACATAAACTCTATGCTAAAATAAATGAGTGGTGCAATTTAGCATCGTAACATGCCACTAGTGCTTTGTTATTAAGGAGAATACCGTAAGCATACATAGAAATAACGACAGCCGTATATAGAGGCAGCCAAAAACGAGCCATATAAACTTTTTGCTTTGTGGTCGAGCTAGAAAAAAAAAGATAATATCATGTACTTAACAGCGTTAACAGTAATGAAACTACTCATCGAGTGGCGGTCGAGGCGACCGACAGATTTCGCACTCGGGTACAAGTGAATCTGAATTCAAAATACATACTTATGTTGCAGATAAAGGCAAACAAATAAATAATGTGACCGCTCGTGATAAACAATAATAATATAAAACATCTCGAAAGGAGCGCACAAAGTTCACAAATGATACATAGACGTGTCGGATACAATATGGAAAGCCTCGCTCGTTCAATGCACATGTACATACAACATATTCCGTTCGAAAGATTGAGCAAGTGATAGAGTATAAAGAGATAGTTTTTAGTAGTAAGTCACCTTTTATCTTAGAGCTAATCATGCCGCAAGTTCAATTTAGAGTGCAGTTAAGTGCAAAGTGATAGGAGAACATCGTAATATAGTCACAGCCACAATTTCGACTCTAACGCATAAGTACCAACCAACTACTGTGTGGGCCGCGGCCCGTGACCAAGCGACGAAAGAAACGGTAACAAGGAACTAAGGAAAAATAAATTTAAAAATATAAGTTCAATGCAAATGTTGTTTGGATACCATTGGGTTGCATAATTTGTAAGTACTCCATAGATGCGAGAGACTGCGGAATAGGTGGTTCTGTATCGACAAATAAATCACAATATGTTACAAGCATGACCTGGACGTTCATGTGGACTCGGTCGGCGCCACCCAGCGCTCCGGGAGTAGGCGAGTGTCGTTATATGGTGGCCCCTTCAATATTGACCGAGATAAGGAATAAGATAGAAATGGTTTATATGTTTTCCCTAAATACGGTTTTGTCTGGTTGTTGACATATATGTAATTGTATGATATAATCGTGTGAGACTGTTGGTCATATATATTCGAACTGGCTTATTCCTTTCTCGTAGTAGGGTTGTCATTCGTCACTGTTCGTGTGTGGAGTTCGCTGAATGGCGCAACCTTATTATTTTATAAATCTTCCACGAATTAGCAAGACTCGGATCTAATGACATGAACACATATCGTAAAACAATGAGGAACTCATACAAGAAATCGGTACTGACGTCACAACATTGGCGAACACTACTCAAAATGAACAACTAGAAATTAAAATAACGAACGTATGCGTGTTGTACTGGGATGATTACCTATTAAATGATTCCGATCTGAAATTGGAAATTAATCAAATGAATATAAACAATTTCGAACTTAAAGCATGCAACTCAAAATGGGATCGAATTATTATTCTGATTGATGTAAAAACTAAAGTCATGGTTATATTGCCAATCAGTCAGTTAATGTGATACATAAGTTACTTGTATTGGTGGTCACTGATTAAATTTTTAGTAGGTAGGTAAATAATAATTATGAATCTGAAGTTGTTCAGAGTTTTTATTAGCCTATTATCGGCGTCAAGAGAAACGTTAATTATATCGTTCTTAAATATTACTAACATTAAAAATAATACTAGACGTTCGTACATCTTCAAATTCATAAGACACATGAATACTATGTTATTAGTTATGGAAAGAGAAGTAGTTCAGTGAGTGTAAGAGTAGTATACTTAGTAAACAAAAGTATGAATAAAAAAATAAATTAGAAGTAAGTACAAAGATAACGAAGAATCAAGAAGAACAGACCTCGGCGAGCTCGCTCGTCGGCGAAGCTGTATTATCTAGAAGTATTCGAGGTTACATACATTAATGCTATGATATTATTGATTTTTAATTAGAAATTACGATACGAGAGCATTCAGGCCAAGTAACAATCGTAATGCTCCAGTAAGCACTCGAGGCCGAATGCGATGCCGAGCATCAAAGACGGCGAACTTCGGCTCGACAGAACTTCGAACCGTTCGATAGAGAGACAGTAAAATAAATCGGAACGGAGGAAACAAAAAAGATAAAGTGAAGAAATTGCGACTGCTTCAGAACGGAAAGGCGAGAGTGGGTACTTATAAGGTGACTGTACTACCAAAACTGCAATACTGTCGCGTCGTGAGCAGAGAATGCTGCGGGGCGGGGGGCGCGGCGAACACGTCGGACGCGGTGGACAGGCACTTGTGCAGTTTGCGGGTACCTTGCGAGCGCGAGCGGCGCAC
>DWLI01000868.1:0-18079 GCA_018249915.1 Cecropterus dorantes dorantes | reverse complement strand
GATTTACCTATAAGCACCTTCAAAGTTGTAATACAACAAAAGTACCAAACCATATCAATACAAATCTTCTTTTTTTATTCATTTTTTGTATTATATTTTTTTATTCATGTTCGCAAATTTTGCATAGACATAGATTCAGGAAACAGGCGCACCCGCTAATATTTTTTCTTATATCGCGCTCCGTTGCTCTATGAACATAACTGTTAATTATTATTTCTGTCTATTTAATAAGGAATGCTATTATTAATAGTATTTATTTTTAATATTATTAGATCTCCTTCGCAGCCGACGATGCATTGGCGACTCCTTTGGTCAAATGTCCATAGGCGACGGTGACCACTTTCCATCAGGCGGCCCGTATATCAGGTTTAAGTATAAAAAAATATTTTATATTTTTCTAAGTTGACATAGATTATTATCATTTTTATTAAATAATAAAAAAAGTATTATTTGCATGTAAAGACAAAAATCATCAAAGCATTTCCAATATTGTACGTAGATTTTTATCATTTTATTAAATAACAAAAAAAGTATTATTTGCATGTAAAGACAATAATCATCAAAGCATTTCCAATATCTTCCTTTACTTAAGGATTGCTAACAATTTCCCGTTTAATTTATTGAAACATTATTTTCTTCGTTTTTACTTTTCCGGCTTTTCTAACATCGAAGGTAGAAAAGCACGTAAACTATAGAACAGTAGATTCGTTACAATATATCCCGTTAGTTATATTATACGTATATTCTCAGCAGATAATGGACAGGGCAAAGTGTATCGAATTTGCAACACGCAGATAGAAAGCCTCGTTAGTGTCCCTTACGAACACTTGATCGTAACTTCCAGGAAGTGCTGGTACCCGCTGCAGCCAATTATTGCAAAACGAGGGTTAAATAGAAACGGTAGGCGGAATTTTCACTTTGACTCCTTCGTTGTGGTTATCTGTTTTGTATATCGATGTGATATACCGCCAGTCCTTTTACATAGGTTTGATCCAAAGAAGTAAAAATTAAAAGTCTCGTTTTGTAAATTAGTCAATGTATTAAGATTATGGAATTGCACTTAAAAACTTGATTTGCCTTATAAATAAATGCACACTCCGATCTCACGGCTGCTGGAAGATATTTCATCTTGAATTAATCTTTTGTAGTGTACTTATATAATATATGTACGTATTTTCTATGTACAAAATCTTAAAAAATAACTTAATATAAAATAACTTAATAAATAAAATTATATCCTTTTTAAGGTAACCCAGAAGAAGCAACTAAATTAGATGAGATATTTACAAAAACAGATGCCATTACAAATATATACATCAGCGAGCGCTCTAAATAAAACCCAAACATCTCTCGAATTAACACTTCTGCCAGAGATCGAACGCCAAGCTTGAACTGAAACTAAACATACAAAAGTTTCAACTGTAAACTGTTACCGTTTTACGACCGCGCCCCACCCTATTGCTAGACGATAAACATGTCTACAAGACAAGCCCGGAAATAAACAGACAACACACACCATACATAAAACTGGCAGCAAAACGGCAGTTGAAGTTCACGTAAAAAAATAAAGCCTCTCATTGCATCCGATTGGCAAGTGTCCAAAAACAGCACTGAGGAAAGAATACCGCATTACTCAGATTGATGTGATACAATTCTTCTGTGTCATATCTAACGTACCAGAAGAGAGATAACAATAAGCTTTTTCTCTACATTTAACTGTATTACAATATTTTAATATAAATATAAAATAACATTACTTGAAACGACAGCAGTATACACGGATTTTAATAAAAAACATTATATGGAAATACAAGCTGAGCCCCACGGTTATACCCGCGTTTCAAAAATGCAACTTGAAAACGTTACATATAGCCAAAATTTTAGACCTTATACAATTTAAGCATTTTTTCGGAGACGACTGATAGCAATTGACATAAGCGGCAGTGCTCTGCGTGCGCGTAGGGCGCACACGGTGTTTAAGTTTTTTTTTGTGCGGAACCGCAATTACGTTTTCTAAAATAGAAGTGCCTAATATACGCCTTATATCAGCTACTCAACATTGAAAGTCCCATCAAAATCGGTCCAGCGGTTTCACAGATTATCCAGAACGAACAGACAGACAAACAAATTATAGTAAATGATGTTTTTGATATAACAAACAGACATTTCAATTTTATTAAGCTATACATTTTAAGCATAGATTTTTGTTTCTATGACAGGATGTTCTAATCTTTATTTAGTATTACATATTATGTATTAAGAAACTTACATCACATTTAAAATATATTCTCATTCTTATTGCCAATAACACATTATGATAATATGTAAATAAAATTAATAAGTTCCATCTAAAATATTTTAATGAAATTTTGACAGCTTTCTCTTCTCATAATAAATTTTATTATCAGTAACGTTCCACTCTAAAAAAAGTAGCGTAGGGCAATGAGTCTTAGAATTGATGATAAAAACAGATTGTGTTCTTTTTTGCCTCCAATTTTGAATCAGACCTACAAAAATCAGTATTAGAGAAAGAATGAAACAAATAATTTCATTAAATTCATGATTTTAATAAAGCTTTATTTGCAGTGCAGTACTATACGGAGAAAATAATATGAGTCTCTGATACAGCAATCTGCTTTAATAGACTTTTTCTTGAAAGCCAAGGTTAGTAATGCATACATTAGGTACAGTTACATCTTGAAGATGTAGAGACAAAAAGATAAATCTAATCTTTAACGGATAACGTTAGTTAGATCTACATTGTTTACACTATTTTTATTTGAAGAGAACTCACTGAAGTATATATACTTAATACTAGAAAAAAAATCATTACTTTCACACTAAAAACTACAGTAGAGTTTTAATACGTAACTAAGCTATTACTAGTGAGTACATATCATTCAAAGACCCTCTTAAAGACCTGTGTACATTTGACGATTTTGAAAACAAAATATTAGCCGTAAATATCGTAAACACAACGAAACTATATTCCTACAAATCCAATCAAATCGCAAGCGTTCACTGAAGTAGACAACGCTTTGTAACAAGCTCCACTTTGAACCGGAGGACACGAGTCAAGCAAGTCGAGCGCAAACAACAACTTTTGCAGTGTTGAATCAAATGAAAAGCGTGCGGGCAAGCCTGGGAGCGCGGACAAGCCGCAGACTCCTTGGCGACGACAGTTCAAAGGAAAATAGGGCGCCAAGATACGCGAGAAAAACACTCCAATGAAGGAAATTGAGTAGAACTCGCCCGTGGGAAATGGAGGCTTGAATGAAACTTTTGATGGCGACAATAGAGCTATGACAGTAAAAGCATTCGAGCGTAGTCGCTTACATTTGTATTTATTCATTATGGACTTAACAAAGTACTTACGATACAACGTTAAAATAAAAATCAAATGTATATAAAAACTCCAAATGAGTTTAATGTAGAATTAGCGTACTAAACCGACAATTAGAGTACAAAATGAACAATCAAAACAAACATAGAACAATGTTAAAAGAACATTAAAATACATGAAAAATCCATATTAAATTCATGTAAGAGCCATTCACGATTTATGCTTAATCATAGCATATAAAAACCAGAAGATATTCACGAGGGTATAATTAATTCGCCAATGTGAGTAACCTCATGATCATTAGAGGATAAAGTAAAAAATAAACGCTTGTAATATAAACAAAAGGTATTCTGTGGATGATCCAATGCAGATACAAAAAGTTCAAACTCCGGTCTAGACTTGCGAGTGGCGTCACCGCTCAATTCAGTTGATACGTAAGCGTACATTTGCGTTTGTCAAAAGTAGATTACTCGTGACATTGATTAATAACAAATCGTACGATTTAACCGAGTAGCAGTGACGTAGCGTGGGCTTATGCCGACGGTGCCGAAGTAAAATAAGACAAAATTGATGACAAAAAAACCTTCTTAATAGCCTTTGACACTTGAGACTGCCATGTGACGTCCAAAAAATACAACCAAATCCAAACAAGCTACGTTACTGATTAAGTATCACAAGTTATTTAGTTTTTTACCTTAGTTTTTAGAGATGATGTTAATTTAAAAAATATATATAAATATTGTTCCGCAAATAAAAAGTTTAGGGCCATGTTTGGCAATGTTCGAGTTAATTTTCTTGGTAGGTTAAATCTGTACTAATATTATAAAGCAGAAGAGTTTGTTTGGTTCAACGCGCTAATCTCGGGAACTACTGGTTCGAACTGAAGAATATTTTTGTGATGAATAGTCCATTTATTGAGGAAGACTGTAGGCTATATAACATCACGCTATGTTTGTTAGTTTTTGTTTATTTAGAAGCGCTTGAAGCCGCGTAGCACAACTAGTATATAACATTATTATTACACTGAAGTAATAAAATATTAATAATACACTAATCATTAATGACTATGCTTACGTTACGTGTACGTGATACATGTTATTAAACTGTATCGTTGCAATAGTAGGTACCTAATCGGTTGGAAGTAGTAAAATTAAGCTATAACAGTTTAAAACAAGGCCGTCGTTCTAAAAATGGCCTAACGGGTTCAGTGTCCGGTGGCCCATGCGTAAAGACGAAGTGTTTATTTACTGCACTGACTTTTTTTACAATTTGAAAACAAACAAGACGGACATAATATACGGTTCGAATCCGACAGCTATTAGTTATATCCTAATTTATTTAGACTATTTCTGTTTGGTATTTCGGACTGATCGAAATACTAGAAAGAATAACTAAATTCGAAATACAAAATGTTAACTTTTTGACGTTACGTACAAAAATACAGACATTTACAACTCTGCTTTCGGTACTTACGTTCGAAATACAGAATATTACATATGTTGTGGTGGTCGTGGTACCTTTTAAAAACGTCGGTGAAGTGTTAAGTGCATCAGGCTCACCGGTCAAGTAATTTTGCACTGAAGACGAAGGTTTTATACATCTCTTTATCTCAAACTATTTCTTCTAGTACACAAAAATCAATTAGTTTTCGGACAATACCCGCTAACTAAAGTCGTACAATTTCTATAAATGCAACAGGGTTAAATAGGACAACTTCGATATTTGTATACGCATGTTACTGAGAATGTATGTATGTTTGTTACACTTTCACGCAAATACTACTAGCCTAGTACTAGTCTAGATTAATATAAGATCTAAATTTTGACCGAAGCGGCCGGAACCGCGAAAATGACCTAATGTACACTAATATTATAAAGCAAAAAGTTTATATTATAAAGCAAAAAGTTTGTTTGGTTGAACGCGCTGATCTCAGGAACTACTGGTTCGAATTGAAAAAATATTTTTGCGTTAAATAGTCCACTTGTTAAGGAAGGCTATAGGGTATATAAAATCACACTCAAACATAGTGTGATTTTTTTCCTATGTATAGCGAGTGAAACCGCGGGGCACAGCTACCGTATAATAAGTTCAATGTATCAAGCAAATAATCTAATATGTCAACACTTATGCGCGCTTATTTCCCCAAATACTAAGGTTCAGCGGAGAGAAAGTACAAATTTATATAAGCTTTCTTTATTCAACATGTCTATACCATAAATATATTACAAGCACTCTCTAAAGTAACTGTATTTTCCATTCAATTATCACGTGCGAATTTACGAGTACGATTCAACCGAAATTTTTGAGCAATTGACCGGTGTAATAAATTACATTTTGATTGGACAATACTTTTAAATTTAACTCGCTCCGTCAAACTACAGTTCAACTTGTCGCTAAACATTATGACCCGACTGTGTCAGAAGGATGGTAATGTTTCATGAGCGTATTTATGTACGTATGTCCATTTTCTTGACACGCGCAAAAACCCAAACGTCTTGACGGATTGAGACATATGACATAACATTAGAATCGTTTCAATTAGAAGAATGACGTAGGCTATATATAATATATAATTTAATAAAAATAACGCCTGTAAATAGGGTTACAGCCTGTTAAAAGTGGGAGTGACTTTTTTACGACCATCACAATATAGGTATCAAATTAAATCTAGTAAATAAACCATTCTAAATATACATATAATAGTGTCATTTCTCCGTCATTCTTTGTTTCGTCAAAATAATAACTTTTGTTACCATTTTGACGAAAACTCATAAAAAGCTTTAAATATATCATCATGAAAACAAAAAACTGGATTTTATGCAGTTGAATTTTTAGTTTTAATATTTTAATTTTTTTTTTAATATTAAAACAAAAAAATAAAATGTTTTTCTATTTTGACGAGTGCTGATTAAAACTAAGCCTTTAAATTAAACACACATTAAACTTGAATTTCAGGATATACTAGTTCCATCTAGGTCTAGACAAACCTGTTCTATCAAAGGATAACAGGATGATGTAGCTGTCCTCGGTCCTAGGTCAAATAGGCAATCAAAACATGAATCACAGCTTTAACACACAATAACACACATGTGTATGTGCACTACTATATATTTAGTGCCTTAGTATTACAAAGAGGATTATACTAACGTAGTATTTTAACATGTTGTCTACACTCATAGACCCGCACTAGGATTGTCTCCTATCGCGGGTGCCATGGATACACAAAGAAGAATACACAAACACCCAGACCCAGAACAGAAATCTAAATTTATGATTCAGATGTGTCTGGACGGGAATCGAACCCGGAACCCACTGCGCGTAGACCGGGATGGTGACCGCTCCGCCACGCTGGTCGTCGATGCATACTTGATCCCAGAACCAGTGGAATAAAAAAGTACATAAGACAAATATCGTCTTTTTTACTCTCACAAATCTCAATACTCAATTTCCACTTTCTACGCTCAGTAGTTTCGGCTGTTTATATTTGAAATTTAATGTACAGTTGAATATTTTTTTTTAACGGTATGAGTACACATGAAGCGGTTGCACATTTAATCAAATATTGTTGAGCTAGCAAACCTGGTAATATAATCATAAATTTGCATACCCGTCGGTGCATCACGAACAACTTTTGAATCAACGTTAATAGAAAATAGTCTTCTGTTTTACATAATCGAAATAAAGACACATAATGATATTATGTATAAGTTAACACGGATTCAAATTTAAATACATTCTCTGAACATAAACCGCTTATGTGCGGAAATATTTATCTCCACATATAATGTTATGACTCTTGCACTAAAATATTCATCTTACTAATATTATAAATGCGAAAGTTTGTGAGGATGTTTGTACGTTTGTTACTCTTGCACGCAAAAACTACTGAGTATGGATTTGATTTCGCTGAAATTTGACAAACATTATAGCCTAGATATAGATATATATTCGTAATATACTCATTATCATGGTAAATGTGATTGATGAAGGCGTTGTAGCGGGATTAACCTAGTATTTTTATATGTCTTAAAAATAATTGAGTAAATATTTCGATTACGATTAAATATTTCCAAATGACAAAGCTTTTGAGAAATTAAACTGTTTTTAAAACTGTCCAGTAATCAAATTCCAAATTAATTTAATTTGAATTAAATACTAAATTAATATCATATGTCTAGTGATCAATGTTTACATAATTTAATATGTTTTTATTTACACAGTAAATATAATAAATTTGATAAGGATGTGGCTGAAAAACAGCGCTGCACAGAATCCCGATTCTGTGTCAGCAAATGCTGAGCCATCCCGGCACATTGTATAATTGTAATATAACTGTATATTCGTAAAAAACTGAGTAAAAAACTGAGATAATAAAGTATTTTATTATTATTATTATTACTAATTAGTATAATAAAGAAACTAGCATGCAGTCAACCTCAGTAAGTTACAACTGGCGCCCATGGATGTCTATAATCAACCTCAGATAAGGCTATCATCTTGCGGTGGGCCACAGATGTTTTGCTAGTCCTAAGAACTAAGCTGGAACGCCTTGAAAAATAATATCTTCGCTACTTTTTAAAAAATATAACAACAATAAATGCAGCTGTTATCTGACCGAGATAGTGTTTGTATCGAACCACAAAGACTTCTATCACCTTTGAATTAACTTTGAATTATTTTTAGTTAAATACACGCAATACACAAAAGATACAGAAGGTAATTACGCATACGAAGCTGTTTGACCACAAAGAAGTGCACTGGTTACGGTAACCAAATATAACATTTGTTAACCAGCCAATTGGTAAATTGCGAACATCCAATCGCTTGTTTGATCGTTAATCACTTCGTGCCTGGCATTAATTATAGTGCTATCGAAATGTACCAGTTATTCGAATAACTTAAATCTCCAAGACAAATTCTACATTTCAAGCTTCCAAGAATTTGAAGTCTAGCGCAACATCTCGTACTGTTTATACTAAAACTGTAAATACAAGTCGAGATTAATTTTGTATAAAAGTTCTCGGCAAAAAACTTTTTTAAATAAAATGTTGAGAGAAAAATTATACCTACGCGGTTTTCAGCAGCTTTGAGTGTCACGCGAGTTTTACCTAATGATCCATTACGACTATGTGTTTATGTCTGAAATTATGTTAATTAACTCATGTACACGAACGGACTATATTATTTACTGGTCCGGTTCCTTTAACAAAACCCAACTTTCGAACCGGTCTCGCCGGGCGCTATATGTTTGACACACTATTATGGAAAATATGCGCGAATAAATCCTTTTAATGACTGTGAAAGCAATAAAATACGTTTTAGTAAAGCTTTATATGTCGTCACATTTTAGTTAACGCTAAAAGTGTCATGAATTACTTACTTGAACAAACAAATGATTATCACTCCGTTCAGTCCAATTAGAACGAGGGGATCGTCTTACACAGATCACTGTATCAAGAGTAGTATTAAACACAGTTCAGTAGTAAAAGATCAGATATGGCGACTGCAGTTCAGTGTACTGCACACGCGTCTACCGGCGAACCGCGCGTGGACGTGACTGTACCGGCAATCGGCAAGCGAGCCAGCCATAAACGAGAAGAAAATTAAATAAATACATACGCGAACCGTAGGCACGTACAAGGATAATTTGAGTGATAAAAATACATCCATTTACTTCAATAATAGTATGCCAATATATATAATAGAAATATCGGTCTATTATTTCATAACTGCCATTTTATAAGCATTAAGGTTTTTAAAAATTATTTCTTAATTAGATATGGACACATTTTAATACGTCTGCTTTTTAAACTGTACACGGTAATTTGAAAAAGGCTAAATAAATAAAGGATTTTTTTTATATATAGATACAAGTGACAAAGGCATTGACATCAATTTTTTCTGTTTACTCTTTCTTTAAAAAACATCGAGGTTGTTTCCAAAGTTAAAAAATAAATATAATAATATATTGAATTATATAGAAATCACTACATAGTATAAAACACAGTCGCTTCCAGCTGTCTGTCTGTCCCTATATATGCTTATATCTAAAAAACTACTCAACGGATTTTAATGCGGTTTAGTTTAGATAGAGTGTTTCAAGAGGAAGGTTTATATGTATAATATATGCATAATATAATGGAGGGACATTGATAATTTTAGAGGCTTCTATAAGATGTCGTTAATTTGCTTTTTCATTGCAAACGATGGCTAAACCCCACGAGATAAATCCTAAAAATGTATAGTATTTTTTATATTTATCGAATTTCGACACATTATTTAATTAAGAGGCGATACAAAGTTCGCCGGGTCAGCTAGTACTGTAATATATTCATGGGACGTAAAAATCAAGATGCTTTTGATATTTTAAATGCAATAGAATCAAATTGGTTCATCAACTCGAGATAATAATATCAAAACATGAAAACGGCTTTCATGCGTGAGAATTATTGCTGCCACAGCAATCTATCTTCAATCGATTCTATTAGTACGCTGTTCTTGCCAAATGGCCTATAATTTACATTTAATTGGAACACAGAAGCATTGTTTGTGAAGAGTCTAAATATTATAAGTCAAACAAACTCTTATCGTTTTATACTATTAACGTATTAAGAAGACTCTAATATTTTTATCCCCTCCTGGTGATCCCACAATTAGTGAGGTAGGTAAGTTTGAAGCAATCTATGAAACTTATATGAAAATTATTTGTGATTGTATTTTATCAATTATTTTAATTTTATTTTATGTTTATGTAATTAAATTGTTTTCTATGTATTTGAGGTCTTGTTTTCATGCTGTCGTTGCATATAATTATTCTAGCACTTACCTTGGATTTTTTTTGGTAATGTTTATTTGAAAATGTAATGGTGTATAGAATGTTGACTTTTCAATAAATAAATAAATTAAATATTAATTTAATTTGTAATAATGTGTGTAATAATGTGGTTTAGTATTTTATGGAGATAAAAGAGATTACATTTATATTTACTCAATGTAGTATTGTAGAATTTAACCAAACCAAATTTAGATGACTTAGTTTGAGAATAATTTAAAAGACTCTGAAACGACGACGAAAAAATATTTGAATAATTTTTGCCGAGACATTCCTACCGCTTAACCTAAAGATTCATCTATCATCCTAAAAGTTACAAAATAAAATACAATTTGTAACAGAAGACTGATACAAAAATACCGTCTTTATGGCACAGATCTATCACTCCCGCAAGACAAATGGGTCTGGACGGGCTGCCGGGCTATCACTGTTGGAATCAATCGAGCAAAAGGAATTGGACGTCGGCTAATTTTATCCAGACTTTGACGAGATCTATCCAGACCTAATGGACGTACAGACATCCTGATTATAACGTACATTTGTAACGATTATAATACTCGAATCTAGGGTGTAACTGTATTTGTGTACTGTCTCATACATAACGCTTTATAATTTAAAGTTGGTTATTGTCATGAGCTGAAGAACATTATCATAAAATACTATATTACTCTCATAAAATAAAATATTTCTGCGCTTCCCTAATAATAATAAATAATGGCATAGACGTTATGATCATACAGAACAAAATAGCTTACCTTAACTACTTAGCATTTTTAACGGGAAGTTACACCTATGTCATCAGGTCATTGCTGTGCATGGTCTTTTCTCAGTTTAAATCTTTCTAATATTCAGTCCTTATACCGAACAGATAAGACAAAACATACAAACGCTATGTTTTGTTTTATGAAGGACAAAATATGTTTGATTTGCAAAAAAATATGCCATCTAGTTGCAGCGCCGACAACTGCTTTCGTAACGCGTTCCATCGAGTTTCAAATCACTGCGATTCTAAAGAAGTGTTAATTTAAAATTGTTTTATATGGATTAATTTTCTTTAATTTTAATCGATTAATTCCAATTTGAAGTAACAAGAGGCATCTACTGATTTAGGCTGTAGAAGTAACGCGTCAGCGAAAATTTTATCATATAACAGAGCACAAAATGTCATAATCATGTCCAATCTACGAGTATTTAGTTCGTATTCACATTATGTCCCAGTTTTGCTGACAATTTTAATCCGTAGACTTTCTATAGCGAATAATTTCCGTCTTATGTCATTGAGTGATATTATGCTGACATGACTGACCTACACTTCGAGTGATGGTCGGTAATTTTGTTATTATTCAGGGCAATTTCATGCAAGTTAAGTAACAATGATGACAACCACGGACATAACAGAGATTATATTACTATCTCTACTATAACTATCTATATATTTATCTTTTTAAATAACTACATCCCTATTATATGTAGTTATTTAAAAAGATAGATAAGATTATTTTATAGCTCTGAAGGCTATCTTTGTTTATATGTACAATTATCTAAAACAGGAGTAACTTTTTGTTAGCCACTCACGGATTTACATATAAACATGTGAATGATAAAAAAAACGAAAGTAAAAAATATTATTCACTTTTGACAACACTTTCACATAAAATATATCACTATTAATGGGCACTTACAAAAACATCAGAATATTTAAATTATGAAGCGGCACTCAGGCAAAAAAGACTTGACAAATTTTGTACATATTCAGTATCATCAACAGCAACCTAATAATAAAAATCGGTGTTTTTTGCAATTCACAAAAATTACACAAGTCCTTTGTTAAGAAATAATTTCGCTAACACTTTCTTCGCCCATAGGTCCACACTATGATTCCCAAGGAACCCTATGGTTCTCCTAACAACGGGTAAGGGCATGGCAATTTAAAAAGGGCATAGTGAAGACATGGTCTAATAAAAATCATATTGTCCGACTTACCCTGGACCCCAACTGAAAATCTTGACTTTTGCTTTTTAAGGGCAATTTAGTATGGTAGCAAACCACGGATCGGCCTTAATAATTTTACGAAAGAACAGTGACTGTCCCATGTAGGTGTAAAATGACTTTCGACACGTTAAAATTATATAAATTATAATATGTAATTTTACTTATGTAATATAGACTTTTCGCTTAATGTAAATGTTGGACAAGTAGTGGGCGATAGGCTAGATGGAACATAAAAAACCTATCACATCACGACGTGATTAATTGCAATTTGGCATATCTGAGGAGGCCGTTTACTAACCTTTTATCCGCGGATTTTGCGAAACCGTTGAAAGGCAAATTATAAAATCATTTGGCTTCATACGTACAAAGTATAAGGCATTTAATAATAACTGTTGAATGTTTTTATTCACCGCATTGTTAGAGGCGTAAGCGTTTAAAGCAGAAAGAAAAATTGCTTGTCAAGAATCAATATGAAGTTACAATTATTTTGGATTCACTGCCACACAAGCTTTGTCCGGTAAATAAATTCACTCCTAAAATAAATCAAATATCTGCTATTCTGTTACACAAAATAGGAGCCAACAGAGTGTATGTAAAATGAGATTATTGTCGTCCTCGTCTCCTTTAATGGGAGATTTGGCTCGCATTTCAATGAAAGATGCGCTAAGGCATGTGAAATGCGGGCATGTAGACGCATTAAGTCCATTAGATGGGCTCAGAGGCTCTTGAATAAGCCAGACTACACACTGCGAGGAGTTAATCAAAAACAAATCGTGTGGATAGATCACAAAGGAATTCTAAAAGATTATCATTAACATATTATTCACTGATAGTATTTAGAGTAGTCAGATTTGTCTACACCGTTAAAGCGAAAAATTTAATGCCCACATGATTACGACAAAAAACTATTTACGACAATACCATGTCTTAAATACATGATATTGAAGTTTATATAATTGTAGTTTATGGTTTTTAACGAAAATAAAACTTTCCTTTTCAGAGCTAATTAAGATTATACGGGAATTTTATCCAGTAAAAAATTACCTATTGAAAATTTTCTGGTACACAAACACACGCGAAAAAGATATACATGAAGAACGCAACGATAAGACAGTAAACGAAAAGTAACATAAAAAATAAAGTGTTTTTAGTAAGAGTGCTACAAAAATAAAGGAATCTACATTGAGCTGTTCAGGAGACAAAAATAAGATTAAACGAGCAAAATGAGTAAGCCCATGAGTAGCTAACGACGCCAATGAGTTAACATGACAGGAAATAGCAACATCTCAGCGACTCAGGTCAAGTATGGAATATAGTACCTATTAGCAATCTGACTTATTTCAATAAACACGAATTATTTGTTTTATTCAATTTCTTTATCTAATATTAAATATTCCTTGAAAACGTACAATCTTTTTATTTGAATTAAAATATATGTAAAGTATTCATAACAAATTGAAGATGAACTTTAAAACTCGGTTATAAAATAAAAAATAGTTAAATACGAGGTGGTATTAGAATTCTATTCTATGCTAAGCTTATAAATATCAAACTAATGACGATTGCCGATAACTATCATGTACTCGTATGCATAATCATAATACGGTCCTTTGATACATTATTAGACAAATATTACATGGGACTCAAGAAAGGTGCAAAAAGAGCTCTCCTTCAAAGCTGGCGATGCATTGGCGACTCCTCAAACGTTGCAAATATCCATAGGCGACGCTGACTACTTTCCATCAGGTAGCCCGTCTGGTACATACTTAAAAAAATATATAGTCTATAACAAATTTTGCCATATGACAACTTCGATGGCAATGATGGAATTACGACGAATATCCCTCGTAAAACTAAACAGATAAATAAAATGTAATCAAATAAAAATACTAAAGCGACTAGTAATCTTCATGCATTCTACGTACCGGTAGAATAAAACTTAAAAAGCTGCTTTCAAACCAACGTCAGTGTACACGTGGTCCGACAGGAAATTGCAAAGGCGTTTGTGACTGCAGTAGGTAGTGCACTAAATTGGTCAACGCAATGCGTAGGGACTCGTATGAATTAGCTCATTCAAATAACCCATCCGCAGCAGCCGCCCTATTTGGCTTGTAATTTGAGTTCATGTCTGTAATACTAACTAATACCCGCGTGTCCGCCCGCTTCGGTCATTTACTACGATATAGAGTATCCTATGTGTAAATCCAGGTCCTAAGCTATATGTGTGCCAAATTTCATCTTAAGTTACGTGAACACGTAACAAACGTAGTTTATAATATTAGTAAGATCTCTTTGTACAAATACTATATCGGATCCGGTGGTAGTTTAAGAAAAAATATTGTAAATGACTGAATCTGTAAGTGACCTCGTAGGCTTAACAAAATAAAGATATTTATGCAGATGATAAACAATGTACAATGTGTATGTGTGTGTAAAATTAATAAAAAAACCAAAATGTACATCTTTAACACAACTGAGGACAACGATTTATTCAGATCTCATTTACAGACGGATGAAGGGCTTAACCAATTAACGCGTTAGAGACAATTTTTGATTTTGTGAAAGCACTTTCAAAGGCAGCATAGTCATGCCAAAATGTTCTTTTTTTTGTTTTTCCGTAAATACCATGTCGAGGATTTCTGGGTATACTCTTTAAAAATTTGTGCATTAATTAATTAATGTAATTAACATTTAGACTAAAGCAGAAGATATAGATTGGCATAGAATGACCCCAAAACTTTTTTGTAAACGCATAAAAAAATCTGCACAAAATCCTGTATAGGCTGAAACTTACAAAATAAACAAAGCATAGTTTTGGAATTTTGAAGCTGGTTTCGCGTCTGCCAGTTTCACTATTGAACTTTCAAAAATCGTTTTCGAACTGCTCAATAATGCACGAAGCTAAGAGCGCGACAAAGTTCAAGGCTCGTTGAAATGCAACCACGGAATTAATGAATACTCGTGTATAATTGAGGTGCAGTAATAAGACAAAAAATGCGGTTCTGTAATGTGATATGTCCAAGTATTTACCGTTTTAACGAATATATATCTTTCGCTAACACTAACATGGCAAGAAATGGTTGTAACAATATTTAAAGTCTAAAATTAAATGAAACATAGGAAAACTGAATTTATTTCTTAAATAGAGTCAGGCAAATTAAATATTCAGAAGACGGCGACCCGTGTTCGACTGGAAAGGTTCTATTGGTTTTATGTACCTATTTTTTAGCAGAAAGAAAAACATTTTGTAAGAGGCGTTTCGACCGCTGAGTCGACTTGCTACCCCTTAAGGGTAACAAGAAATGCCTAGTTATTTGGTTGGTTACAGATAAACACATCGAAGGATTGCATGTCCATTAACATCTTCACAGAAAAATATAATGAAGTGATTTATTAACTAACTTATAATCAACATAGAGATTGAGCCAAGTACATATAGATGCCTATCTTGCAAATAGATTTGGCGAGACTAAAGGGGAACATTGTAAGTCAATTACGAGGGTTCTACAGAATGTTAGTATATCCCAAATAGCTGAGTTGAGAATATTACTAATTCCATGAGTAAATTTCATAAGGAGATAATATGACTCTGCTCATCATATACGTCGTTGTTGTATATTCCAAATTCCGAATGAATCTTCCAAACAGTGTGTTTGGAACATTCAAATAAAACTAAAGACCACTTAGTGATTAAGGGTCATTTATATTCTAATTAAGATGTTGCAAGGATGTAGAGTCGTATGAATTTTAGAATTGACATTGATAATTCCTTCTCAAATACTTTACGTATTATCAAAATTGATATTATTCAATTTATAGCACATTGATGGCTCTACTCGATTTTACCGTGTAATTTTATAACTTCATTTTCTTTCTGACATTGAATCGTCGAAACGCCAAAAAGATTTCAGGAAAAAACATATGTTTGTACAGTTTTCTCTGTTCGAATCAAATCATTCGCAATACGCGACCCACATGCGGTCTGTGGCGGAGTCTGTGCGTGAGGTCAGCTTGGCTGGTCATTGGGTAGCCGGTCGCCGGTCGGTGGTCGGTGGTAAGTACGGCGCGTGCGTGGCCGTGACATGGAAACAACTCTTGTTCTAATCTTTATAATCTCGGTATTATTGTAAGTTCAAAAGATTTAAAAGTCGTAATATTTATTCTACTAGAAAATACGTGGGTCGCTTGACATGACATAAGTAGGTAAGTGCAGTACGTACCACGCGTCTCAATTACTTTTAAATTAAGTAAATAGAGTGCGCAGGCGAATTTTGTTCAAGTGCAACATTGGACAAATAATGAACTGGTTTATATTGCAACATCAAAAATTGCAAAAGCCCTTGTGCGGGTCTAATAAATAATTTATTTTTTCGTGCAAAACTTGTAACACCGCTCCGAGCAGCAACGCATCTGTGATCGACTTCAAATAAGTCTGGCCTACGTGAATTTGCTTAAAAATGTATATGGGCGACAGTAACCACTCACCATCAGATGGATTGCCTGCTCGTTTGCTACTTCAATATAATAAAAAAAAATTAACACCGCTCACTTACATATGAGGCGACCGTATTAGGCCTCGGGAGTAGCAACGCATATGTATTGACTTCAGATAGAACACCTGGTCGATGTGCGGCAGTAACCACTCACCATCGTAAAATAGTATAAAAAATTAATAGCTTGTTAATTTTTGGCATACCTCACATTTTCATCTGCAGTCTAAGTAGCAGGACTTACGTCAAAGACTTGAAGAAAACATAGTATAAGTGTATCATAAGTATCTCAATCGATCTAATTGCAGTGCGCAAGTGACCCACATGACCCAAACGCGGGTCCGTGGAGCTAGTTTCCGCAGAGGTCGCTCCGTTAAATGACTCGTACGTTGAGATAAATGCGGAAACATCTATTTTATTTCAGCTCTTTAAATACTCTTGTATTAATTTGCTAGAGTTTTTCGAGAAAAATTTAATTAGGAAGAGTAGAATATTACATTTATCTTACCCTATTTTTACTGTTTAAATTTGGATATCACATAATGATTTTGTATCGTGTCTGATAGAGTTATCTGTTTTATCTTTTTTATATAACAAAGGGTGGGTTACATTACTTAAGACTTAGCAAAAGCGTAGCTCCACTGTGTTCCGGTATAAAATGTGTAGAAAGGTGGATCCGTTATTTCAAGACTTTCCATATCAATCCTCAAGAGCAGTAAAATAGTGTTATAAATATAAAATAAGGACTCAGACCTTGATTACATAAAAATGTCCTACGTCCTACGCCCTACCTTCTCTACGAGGTTAACCCGCTGACATGCATGATTTATATTCGCAATTCTTTATTCCTAATTTATGTTTGTAACCAATAATCTCGAATATCTAATACAAGCAAAAGAAACATTCAATTTTGCTTTGTTTTTAAACTAAGTATTACCTTGAGCCCTTCAATATAGTTATAGCCGTTTGTTGTCATGTTGGTGTTATAATATTGAAGTACAAAGGATTCGACTAGGGTAAATTGTGAAATTAAAATGGTAATGCATGGCAACTCAATATAGCAAACTCAAATATACCTATGAACAATATTACACGTGAAAGTGAGGCAAAAAGACGAATATAACAAAAACAACAAACCGTGTAACGATTTGATTTTTTGTTAATTTAGTCTATGTAATCTGTCTTTAATATCGATGGAGCACGCAATAGTGAATCAATAATTGTCTTTACGTAGTGCTTACTGATGGAACGATAAGAAAGAGTTCAGTTTACACGGTGTGTTACTAATAGGTAGTACCTAAACGTCTGCCAGTTTATTATTAATTGTCTAAACCAATTTTTGCCATCTGTAAAAATGGCATTTAGCATTGTCATCAAGCCTAGCAAAATTAGATTTTTTTAAACACATTTTCTCAATATATT
>DWLI01000867.1:0-18089 GCA_018249915.1 Cecropterus dorantes dorantes | reverse complement strand
AGCCTCGGTCCAATTTAACCTATATTAATCCTGGATTTAAATATGCGTAAAACTGGTTTTTGTACAAAATTCTCTTGAATTCGAAGTGTAACGAAGTGGAGTGGCCAATCAATAACTTATTGGTAAAATTTTATTCCAACTTTATATATTTCCCTTTTCTATATTTACTTTTGATAAAAAATATGGTAGCAACGTATCCTATACCTTCTCCTATATATCATATATTGTATGACTGTCTTGTAGTACCGTATAACATGGAGAATGATATAATAAGTTATTTCACATTATTATTATATTATTATAAGTTATTTCATGTTATTCATATTTCATGTTAATATATTTCACATTAGAATTAAAGACCGTTAAAAGACATCAAAGATTTGTTTAATTAATATTTTGGATAGCCCCAAAACAAAAAAGTTCTAAGTCCCAAGTGTTTACAAGACCGTTTCATCAGATTATTTAAATTACATTCCGCTAAGCCAAGAAAATTAAATGGGGTGGAAGTTCTTACACTCCCGATGTATCCTTTTATGTTTCTCTCATTTCCAACCTCTAATATTATATGTAAGAAGTATGTGCGTAATACATATGTGTATGTATTTCATATGCCCTAAAGAATACTCGTCTGTCCTTATAAATGTATGCTGAATCTAATCTTGTCGTAATTTAATTTAGCTCTGTTGCTTCGAGGAGAAATTTAATATTTCGAAAGGAATGTTCTTATATTAGAATTGTGTTTAATTTGTGTTAACCTTTGAGTAAAAATCCTTTAAGCATATATATTTTTGTAATAGACCATGCTTGTGCTATCCAGTTCTTTCTATTTTAGACCAAGTTTAAATAAAAACATTTGAATTACATAATAACTAATCTTTAAATAATACATAAAGATTATACAAAATAAACTTACCCGTGTCGAACAAAGTTAGAGATGTAGTGCATACAAAGCTTGGATACTCGTTGTTCTTGTAATGTAAAGTTTTGTTGGTGGTGCGTCGTGGACAGCGGGACTCCTAAGTAATACGGCAATTCTTCCCCATGGACTGATCCCGGCCGCTAAAAGGTACGCAACATCAAAATTTCACAGATACCAAGCAACAATTAGCCCTGGCGCATACGTTCGGTTTCATGATCGGGTTTCCTGATCGGAAATTCTAATTCAGAATTCCATGTGACTATCAACTAACGTAGTTTAAACCCGAACGCTCGGCTAAAATTGGAACCGAACGTGAAATCATATCTGTTTGGAAAATAAAATGAATATCTGCCACTTCTCAAAGATTTTGTATTCACGTTTTCGATTTTGGGAACAGTATCAAAAAGCTTATCAGAACCGTACGTATGCGCCGCATTTATGGTGCCCAAATAACTGAAAATTATGAGTTTTACTGAAAAATTGTCTCTGAGTTTGCAATGCAATTTTACGTTTTTCTATAAAACAACTCTGATCTACTATTGGAAGTTATGGGCAAAGTTATTTTATATGACTACACGAAACATCTGGGTCGTATAGAAAACAGTATAAAAGAATCGACAATATACTACCGACCATATTGTTTTTTTTTAAGTGAAATGAAAATTTAATTCAAAATGGCGCCATATATATCGCCTTCTCGCCAATTCTTCTTAATTTTCGAATATAAATCATATATAAATTTATACTTTATACAAAATCCATTGTATACGCAAAATAATACAAGTAGACGAGTAGGTAATATACGTACTGAGCTTAAGTTGACTACTCGAAGTCTATTTATCTATTATCTAAATGAATATTTCTCCTCCTCACCTTGAACACTTTTATATTTAGGTACTTCGCCAACAAATTATTGTTGTCTTACTGTTAGATACGGGTCTCCTCTCAAAGCAAATGAAAGGAACACTTAGGATTGAGGAGTTTTTTTAAATAAAATTCAACGTATAGGTTTCGTAACGATAATCCTTCACCGTAAATCATTTAACTACGTACATATATTGCCTCTATCTTAAACTACTCTAGGTAAATTTTCACCAAAACTATCTACGTCAGCGCACAGGCTAAGCTTTAAAGTGCTGTTAAAATTCCGCACCTATTTAAACAAGACCTGCTTAAAATTCAGCTCGGTACAAGCGACCGCCATTGTCATGTGTTTTACCTGTGGATAATCCTTATCTTGCGAAAGGTGGTGGAAATGCGTGAAGTAGGTGGTTCCGCCGCGCAGAGCGTGCAAGTATCCGAGTCGTATAAGAGGAGCTGCTGTCCGCCCATCGCTTAGGACCTATAGACAGATATTTATGTCGCCTTCATTTACTTATAAACTAATTCAAGCAATTGGGTTTTAAAAAATTATCAATATTATCAAACAGTCGTTAGTTTTTGGTTTTATTCTGCTTATGTTTGGTTATTTGTTAATAAATGTGTTTTATGTTAGTACGATTGTTTTTTATTGGCATTTTAGTTTAAGTTTTTCATATCATTTTAATTTGAGTTTAATTTTATTTGAATATAATATTACGGTAATAATTATAAATATTATATAACGAAAAGTTTCAGAGCTTATACAAATTGTATTTTATCTTAAAACAATTCGTTGTTCGATTCTACAATTGAAAACCCCGGAACACTGAAACTGTAATCACTTAAATTATCAATAACAAAACTAAACAAAAAAGGAAGTGAAAGGATACTGTCACAATTTAAAACAAAAAACACTTTACCTACTTTACCGCAAGTCGGGCACTTTATTCAAAAAGCGCTCGTAATTACCGAACAAACGGGGGAAAATTAGAAAAAATAGCCACCTAGAAGCCAGCGAGGCAACGTAGCGTTGTGACAATGATGACGTTGGAATTTTTGCAAGAGTATGCAAGTCTTCCAATGAACTTCAACGGCCATCTTGTATTCAGTGTACGCGAGCGTCATTAACTTCCTTTGTACAGCACGAACGCGGTGAGTTGCCGAAACCACTTGGGGCTAAATTAAGATCGGTGATATTGAAGCGCTGCGGCATGACGCGATCTCTGGAGCTGATGCGAACGTATTTGATATAACTAATTACTACGGTGTTGTAAATGAGGAATTGTGTTACATTTAGCTTATATATGATACATATACCATATCATAATACTATTGTATTGGTGCCTATTTTTAAAATAATACCACTAAATCTTTTCAAATCTACTAAACGAAAGAAGAAGGTCGACAAATAAATGATAAAATCATGCTGCATTGTTTTACTTTAGACTCCATAATTAATAACATTAAATAAAATAAATAAAGGAATGATAATAATATTGAAACAGATTTTATGGAAATACATTTAATATTGTTTTATCTTATTTTATGTAATTATATTTAATTAATGACTGTTATAAAGTTAAATTAGTATTAAATATTGTTTTACGATGTATTTCAATTCGTTAAATAAATATGACACCTATATAAAGCTTTTCAAAGAAATCTGTACCAACCATATAAAATGGTACAAATCACAGTATGGTATTCGCGGAAAATAGAGTTTCATAAAACTGCAGTCACGTATTTAATGAAGAAGTCACTGGTCACTAACATACGCCTCCGTGTCAACAACAGATATATACATATATTTCAAGAGTATACACTTAGTAGGCACTCAGATCGTTAAGATTCTTGTTGTAGTTGAATTATGTATACTTAATAAATAGAGTTTTATTTACCTGTTTGTACAAAATAATGTGTACTATTATAACTGATTTTATTTATTTCAATCTTTGTATGTTGTGTTACTGTTATTCTAATCGTGTAAAAGTCGTTTCGATTAATAAATTGTTATAACTTAAAACCAAACACTTAGCAAGTATAAAAAGACTTTTATTTAGACAGCGTATCTGGTAGGGAATGAAAAAAATATTAAATTCGTCAAATATCAGTAGAAATTGAAAACACATAAAGTATTAATTTACATAAATGTAAAATGAAACAGTTGATACACTAATTCTCCCACACTCAAGCACACATATATAAACACATACGCACACACATTCACACAAACAAATATACACACGCACCCACACGCTTATAAGCATTCGTTATACTAAGTACCAATTAAGTTAGTTATACTAACCTTAAATCTGCTCTATTTTTTATTTTTACTGGGTGTGCTACGCGGTATCACCCGCTACTAAATAATAAAAAAAAAAACAAACAAACATAGAAAGATGTTATATAGGCTTTAGCCTTCCTCATTAAAAGGATTATTTATACAATACAATACAAGAACAATTTTTAAATTCGTACCAGTAGTTCCTGCGATTAGCCCGTTCAACCAGTCAAACTCTACTGCTTTATAATATTAAGTATAGATATTTACCTCAAGAGTGGCGTCACGCACGCTGAGCGGGTTCTGTACTGGCTTGTCCCAATCGGTATATTCGTTCTTCAAAGTGGAATAAATTTCGTTGAGATGATAGTAATAGGCGTTGCGGACGAAGGTGCGCAAAATGCGATCCCGTCGACTCTCATTGAAACCGAACTCCAAGTCTTGAGCATTGAATTCCAAGTAAGATTCTGCAAGTAATGGCATGTCATTCATTTGCATAAATTTATGAGCTCCCACTGCCGCATTCACATTTATTTAATTAAAAAATACGGTGTTCTGCTAAATGTCTCCACGTTTTTTGCATCGTCGCCTCGCAGTAAACGCGAATATTTTAATATTTCAAAAAGGAAATTACTCGACACGTTTTTGTGACGTACCTATTATGAAAATTGTATAGCTTTTAGATGCTTAACTGATTACAAGATAATCTTGGGTAATTCATCCTATCATTTTTAATTCATTAGCTAAGATGTAAAATTCTTATAAGAAGACGGACCCGCTTTGAAATAATGAAATTTTGCATTTAGTTTTACCGAGTTTTATGAGGGCAGTAACATTTAATATGGATATCACATTTTCTGTCTGCAAACTTTATAAATCTACTGACGAAGGACGATCTTTCAATAAGAAGAAGATAATATATGAGAGAACATTTCACTAAGTTATATTTTATTTATTTATGTACTTATTTATATCTAACTAAATAAATAAATAACATAGTTTTAATGCAGATAGGAAGACAAAGACATACTTGAAGTTTTTACAATTTATATTATGTATAGTAATAAGACTGGGACTACATGGATGATTTGCGTAATACGGAAACACATAAGAATATTTACTATTTGTAACAATAGATACCCTAACCTGGGGTGTGTCAGCGTTTCTTCACCCCGCATTTCATGAAAATCGCCACGGTCACAATTTACCGCCTTAGAAACGCTTCCTTCTTTATTTTATAATTAATTAAATATAACTCTTTTTACGGTTAAACGCTAGGATGTTTTCCCTAACGTAAGTGTTCTAGATATATGAAAAACACAAAATATATATCATTTAGATATGTGTCTGGTTGGAGATCGAACCCGAAATACACTGCTTACCCTAAATAGTTATAGCACCGCCACGCGGGTCGCCAATATTATACATTCTATGATAATTTTGTGGCATAAACGAGTCTATGTTTGCGTAACCGTTTTACTCGTATAATACTTTGAATCCTTTCGCATTAAAGCTCACCGATCACTGATACTGTTATTATCGTAAAATAAGTAGCTCGCTCCCAATCTACGGCAGTCCCAAAGTTAACGGGCTTGTAAAGATTAGATAGTATCTAATCTTCTCGTGGAAAATTACATTGTAGCGATGGGTAGTTTGTTGAAACGAACTCTAGCTGACTTGATGACCCGTTTAGTAATGGACGTAGACGAGTTATATTACTTTTTTATACTTATAATTTCTATCTTAGGTCAATGCAGATTTTGGCAGAGAATCTGTTAAAAATGCTTGCTTTAGACAAATATTTTTCCATGTTACGAGCTCTGTTGGTAACGTACCTGGTGAGAAATTTCCTTCACTTTACAAGTAATTTGATTAAATTAGCAATTATTAAATAAAAAAGATAGATTTAATTTAAGTAGATGACATGTAATTGATGGCATTGAAACGATGATTATAAGTTATTAATGCATGTCAAAAGCATGTATATTCATCAGCGGCGACCTTACCTCTCAGACCAACAACTTTCAAAAACACCGTCAGTATTACCTACAGACTCCACACAGACTTCTTAAAACTGAGGTAGAAAGAATCTGAGGACTTTCCTAAGCGGTGGCATTTCAAATAAATAAATTAAATTATAAACAGCTAGTTACCGGTAGTAGTAAGACCAAACAGCAGTTCCCGATGCGAGAAGTCTGCGAGCTCGTGTCCCGCGGCGGACGCCACGGCGGCAGCTCCCGCGCCCAACCGCGAACTATCCGTGGGCGGCGGCGCCTGCAACACCTCGCACAATCAACGAACGTTCACTACGTACATCCATAGGTTCCTATAAGTCCATTGCTAGACAAGCCTGCCTGATACAAGAAGTTTACCCTAAACGCCACTGTCAATGTCCTGGAATAAATCTCTTAGTAACCATACGGAAGATACTGTAAACAAACGATTGGGGGTATTCAAGGCCAACGACACGCGACAAATTAAAGATCACATGTATTATACTGAGTTCTACTTGAAGTACATATTATTATAAACACGTTGACAATTGAAATCTATAGATTTATAACAACGAATAGCTCATTCTTATTTTATATAGAAAAAAATATAAGAGAAAAAATAATTTAAATTTAATTTGTACCTGAAAAATACAATCTACAATCAAGAGAAATTCAAAGAGAATTAGTGATTAACAATGATTAACAAACAAAGTGGTTAACAATTATTGAGGAAGGATTGAAATAGTATGCTAATAGAAAACTTACCGAAGACGGAGTGACTATGACGGTGCCATCAACGAAGGGTGCAAAACCAGGCAGGAACCGCGGCGTTCCGATTCGCACTGCGAGCAGTTCGACAAGCGGCTTGTTACGCAAGCACGGAGCTAAGTCATCTTCTAACAAATCCCCGTGGCATCCGGTCTGCTCCGCTACCTAGAAAAAAATGTAAGCTATAGATGGAAGAATATGAAATTAAAATATTGTCATTTACAATTTTTTTCGTACACTATTCCTGGATTGGAACACGATCTCATCTGAGAAGACCAGCAAGAATAGCAGGTTTGTTATTTTCGTTGGCATGTTTTAGATTCTATTTCTTTTTATATTCCTTCTATCTTGTTTTAACAAAGACAATAATAATAATGAAATCTGAATTATTACCTATGCTCTCTTATTGATCAACAGCACAAAGACAACCCCTTAGAACATTTATATATCCCCTTGATATTATATATTTCATTGTAACTTAACTTTTTTGGGTGTAGTAAAGTGTAATACTGCTATACTTACAATTGCTTTCAGATGGCTTTCATTTTAAAGCAATAAAATACTTAAAATAAAAGTACACAGAAAATTATGTTTACGCTCTGGTAATAGTTGAGCTTTAGTTGAGTTAACCATAGTTTAAAATGTGTTAAAGTTACGGTGAGCTGCGGCTTACATAAGTTGCCTCGCCGCGCTTATCTAAACTTAAGTTAAACCTAACACTAAATACTCGAAAACGATGACGTACTTAGTTATGTTTAATTTCGTAAGTAGTTTTCAAGTAGTCTTTGTTTGAAGGAACTCGCTCTGTATGCGGAGTCGGTGAACGGGTGAGTGTAAGTGCCTTTGGCTTATCTCTTCTTGTGTTCGAGATATAAGTTAAACGGGAACAATCACAAATTCAGATTTGTTGAACCGTTTTCGTTTGTTATGTATCTCATTCCTTTACATCGTACCAATTGGTTTACGTTTGCACATAGTATTATGTTACATAGCAATATCTAACAGTGCAATATGATTGATTATACATATAGTTATATAACAGTACTGTTACTATTGTACGTATTAATTGATGTATTGTAGTAGCTCCAAATCTAAGCCCCCAATATGATTGGTATCTACCCGAGCTATAAATCAGTTACAAGACTAGTAAAATGCTTCATATACGAACAATAAAATTATATTTAACTTCCTCTTGGTACATAGAGCATATTATGTCCGAGTATAATAGGAATAAGTATAAAGATAAAATTGCTTGCAAGTTTACGCCGAGCATTTGCATTTTCATTAAACGTTATCGGAGCATAAACCAGAATACCAACCACCACCGAATGGACCGTAAAAGTGTACGAGGATAACAAAAGAGGTCGACAAAGACAAAGTTTACTAAAATGATTTCGAGCAACTCGTTTGAAACCGGCACTCAATATGCCGTTAATTTGCCTCTACCTTTCTTTTTACTGTCAGTGGTTCCCTCTGCAAAGCCCATGAGCTTAGACCCGATCCGCTTAACAAGATGACGCGCCTCAGTAGTTCTGAAACAAATAACCTAATTTCATTTACTTCTTCGATGGAGCAACGCTAAGATGGTAAAAGGTACAATCTCGTTGGGAAATGTTTACTTTGCATTTTTACATTCACAGATTTTTCTTCTTATAGAATAGTATATCTTTTCTATAAAACTAATAAGCTAGTAATCTAATCAGGTGTTAAATAGTGCAAAGCAATGCCGAAAGATGAGAAATGCCAGAATCATTATAAAAACCGTTACACCTATTTCTACTTTGTTACATTTCGATGGAAGTGGTGCTTTCATATAAGGTGACCATCTTAGTCCTCGGGAGAAGCAACGCATCTGTCATTGACTTCAGGTAGGACATCTGTTCTATTTGAAGTAACTTACAAATGTCCATGTCGCGGCCGTGACTATCGGATGGATTACATGTTCGTTAGCTATTTGGATCTTATAAAAAAACGAATCATTTCATTCCATCAGAGAAAACAATCTCTTAATGCATTCAAAATGTAGCCATTATAATCTCATCACGCAAAGATCTAAGTAAGCGAAATGTGAAATAACGAAATCTGGCCGAGAACGGTCTAATTACGAACAATAGATGGCCCATGCGTCACTTTGAAAGGATACTGGTAGCCGCAGCTTGTCTTTACACAATGGCGATTGTAATAGAGTAACGTGATATATTACACAATTTCGTGAAAGTCCTCAAATTCTAATACGAACATAGAAGACGTTCACTGAAAAATAAACGAAATTTTATTCGTTTATTTTTCAGTGCACGTTCGTATACTTTAGTATATAGTTCGTTCGTATAGTATAAAGTTCGTATATATTTAGTAGATTTAATAAGGGTGTGATTTTTGGTAATGAAGAACGCAGCAGCAGTAATTGGTAGAAATGGTTATGTAAGGAAAAACCGTTAAGCTCCCTCCATGCAGCTTATTCTCTTGTTATGCCTCTTTCTATTACCTACCTAATACACCTTATATTTATTATTATCGTTCTACCTACGAGTACAAATTTACACGCACACCTGTGTGCGTCTATGGAAATTCGACCAGCCAAGGATCGTACTTAATACTAAAATCCTGGCAATTCCATTAAAGCCCACTTTTGTTTTAAACCATACATAACTTTTATTACCTTCTTGATGAAAATTTGCAATGAAGGTTTAGAAACTTTTTTCCTATTGTTTCGTATTTATTCAATGTTAAAACTTTCAAACCTCTTGCAACAGGAGACACTGCGAGGAAGTTGGCCAGGGCTGCTCCTGTCCCGTGTCCCATGAGCGTGACTTTCTCAGGATTGCCACCAAAGGCCGGAAGATTCTCTCGCAACCAGTGCAAACCCGCCACCAAATCCATGAGCCCGAAGTTACCCTGCGCTGAACCCTTAGCACCAGTCTTTAAAAAACCTACGACAAAAACATTTTTAACATAAAAATACCATATTTTTTTAGTAATAAAACTACTGCTCTCGAAAAATGTATCACGGCACTGAAATTTACATGGGTTGTTACTGAAAATAATAAACCAACTAGAATAGTTTCAGTTTTATCGTGATATCTAGAATGTATCTCTTTAAGCGGGTCACGGACAAATTTTTACTACTGACACTAAAATTGAAATATTGTATCTCTCGTATAATTTTTCATGTTTAACTCAAAAAATATCAATATTTATAAAAATCAAGCGTATATAGGGTATGGCATACAGCGGGTATGATGTTCCTGTAACATTCAGCAAAAAATACAACTACAAGTATACTTTAATTGCCCGCTTGAAAATATTACAAAATAGTAAAAAAATGCTAGAATAAAGGTACGCTCTTCATATTATATTTTGCTCGTTCAAACAATTTTATGAGACCAGTAATATCTCAACGTGCACATTAACAACGCAAACATCAAATTTACATTAAAGCGATGTACACATGAAAGTGCTTAAATTATAAATGTAAAATGTTTAATGTGTAACGGATTGAATTTAAAAAAAACATCTACGCAATTATATTCCCTACTGATAAAGTCGGACTCAGAAGTAAGCGAGTATCTATAAAATTCGCTATATTTCATTATAATTATATGATGAAAAATAGTAATTTAATAGACTTTAGTATGTAAAATGAGTAGTTTGACCGGAGACGTACCACCGCCACACCCGTTTTTAGCACGAAAACTTTCACGCGTTTCGGTGGAAGGGTGTGTTTTCCGGCTCAGTTTGCTTTACCCTCAGGCGATCATTCTAATACTAGAAAAAATTCCCTATTCTATTTGAAGTTGCTTATACTCGTAGATTTCCACAAGCAGCAGTGACCATTTACCATTAATTGGACTTGTCCAACTAAACTCGTTTGATACTTCAATGTGTAATAGGAACTTACCGAGAACACCTAATCTAAAGTTGATAGTGACTACAATGATGTTCCCATGCGCAGCGAGCGTGGTTCCGTCGTACGCGTTGCCCGAGCTCCACTCGTAGGACTCGCCGTGCACGAACACCAAGCAAGGCAAGCCGCCTTCGTTCTCGCCTATACGTAACATGCAAATGTGAACACATTTTCAAAATACACCACTATATCTGTTATTATGTTAAGGAAATCATTTAGTAAATCAGTTATCATACAACAAAAAAAAAATATAATAAATATATATATTTTTAAAATTGTAGTTCGATTAATAGGTCATGGTTATTAATTAAAACTTATCCAATAAATTAAAATTGTTACTAATAATAAAATGGTAAATCTAGGAACTACCACTTATAAACGACATGTCTCAGTTACGGACTGCCTAATAAACTTTTAAGTAATGATATTAGAAAACTAATTATATATCAAACTTATTTAGTTAGCGAAATGTTGGTGTTTGGTTTTATAATTAGTGAGATTTAAAAGTCAATGAATTCAAATTTACAGAGATTCGATGAAATCATGAATAATATAATAAATAATTACATTAAAAATACATAATAAATGATAATAATATTCAAAATAACATACTTTAAAAATCTATTCATGATTGTATCAGTACTTTACAGTATTACTAAGATTATGTTATTAAATATATACTCGTACTAACTCATACTAACTCGTATAAGAAAAGCTTGCAAACTGTCCAAGATTCATAATAATTATAAATTCTTACAAAATCATCGTTAAAACATTATGTTATGAATCACTCTAATCTTCACATTTCTTATGTTTGATGTTCTGTGGAACTAGACTACCTCAGCCTCACTTCCGCACTGCTTGCAGGGGGCCAACTGCACTGCAATGCACTACGGAATTGAAGCCTTGACAGCCATTACTATTTCTTCTGTTATCATCGTCAACTTAATTTTGTATTTCTTCTTTCTTCTTTCTCTTCCTTTGTTCTTTCTTATTCCTTATTCCTTATATATATTCTGTTTGTATTTTCAAGGAACCACTAAAATATATACATAGATTCCGTATTTGATGTTAAGCTAACTAATCATATTTTCACAATATTGCGCAATTGCACTAATAAAATTTCCATAAGTATAATATTAGGGTAAAGCAAGATTATTAATGCCATCAATCATGTACATACAATGTTGACTTTAAAACATAGTAAACTAGTCTCCATATCCGTAGCAAATTCGAAAAAAAATATTGTATGATTTCTGTAGCTAACATACGCAATAATTTACAGACTTACAAGTCACGCAATATTTCTTCTAAGTAACATCACAATTGTGCGTACCCTTAATGCAATATAATTTATAATAAGCTCGTCTATACAAAATGAAAACTTTCTCAGCATATAGCGAGAGCATAGCGATGCATATTTGAAGAGCGGCTTATTTAACGGACAGTGAATTAGCGGCGAAATGGCGTGAATAAATTATGAATAAGCCGTTGGCAAGGATTAACGGGCGCCACGAGACCTCGCCGCGAATCACTGTTCTAACAGACAAAGGCCCATTACGATATTATTGTTTCATTCCAGACATCAGATGCTGCCATAATAAGAAAAGCAATAAATTGTACCAGACCTGAGTTCAACGTACTGTGCATTAAGTTGATAGAGCTCATCACAAGAAAATTCGCTTTCCCAGCACAGTGAAATATAGGGATAATCAAAACTCATCAACCTCAAAGGAAAGTAAGTTTATGAATATTTTGGTTAGATTTTGAAAATTTAGTTGTTGATTACGAGAATAAATCTATTTTAAATAAATAAAACAAGTATTTACTCTAAAATTACTCGTATTTATATAACACATTTTTGTAGTACTTTCCTACTTTTACTATATTTACGTAAACTCCTTGACAACTCTATGAAATTATTTTAAATCTTAAGATATATAGCATACTAATTCCATGTAATTAGAAACACCTACCGTTAACAGGTACGTAAAGGTTAACGTAGAGACAGTCTTCGCTCTGGTTGGTGAGCATGGGCAACAGTCGCTCGAGTTGTCGGATTCGTGCGCGCGGGTGCAAGAGTAGCGCGTCGTCGGGCGGCGAGGCAGCGGGCGGCACCTGCGGGCACGCGGGGCCCGGCGTATCCGCCAGCCGTGGCATGCGCCACTGCGATGGCGTCACCGGTGGCATATATCTGTCATCAATGTAATGTGTATTACTTGTTGCGCGTATACTTCATCCCTTAACAAATATGATTTTTGGATCTACAATGTTGACACACAATTATTAAGACTAACTTTATACTTAGATCAAACTATAAAGCAGCACCCACCTAAGACTTCCCAGAGGAGGCGTAGCGTACGGAACGCCGAGATAGGCCTCAACTTGAGGGTGCGAATGGACAACGATCCCGCGCAGCGGCCCGTACTTGGTGCGCACGACGCGCGTGCTGTACTTGTGCGTGGAGAGCGCGGCTGCGCAGCAGACGAGCCACGCGTACAGCGCGGCGCGGTCCGCGCGCATCACGCGCGCGGCGCAGGTGCGGGCGCGGGCGACGCGCCGCAGGCTCCGCGCGCGCCCCTGCGCATCACGCGGCCCGTCGCGCTGCGCTCGCGCACCGCCACCTCCCGCTCATCCCGATACACGTTTCACGCGCGCTCGTGGCCACTGCCATTTCCGTATATTCATATTATTTTTGTTGCAATTCTATATTTTTTACACTACCTCTTGCAGTATTAATAAACACAACTTGAAAGCCTAGAAAATAATATCTCTTATATTCAAATCAATAAGAATGTTTATAATCGAAAAATATATATTCCTTATTTTTATGTACTTACCCAAATCATGTTTTTGTAGTGTTGCAAAATTGTTCTACCGAGCCAACCATTGGTTTAACCTGCAACAAAAAATACTTAAGTTATTACTAAAAGTAATTCACGTAAAAATATATTTAAATAGAAGGGTTAAAACTAAGAGATTTTCATGAAAATCTCCATAATAATTTCCATTTTAATCAAATATCAGCAGTGTAAGCTCGACGTTGGACAATGGAGTAGGTAACGGAAAATGTTTACCTTAACAAACCTAACCCGACGTTCGTATAATTTAATGGAACACAAACACGACAACAACGTCGCAATTTAAAACGAAATTTGCCATTTACGGTGCGAGGTCTGAGAAAACTGCCTGCGCGATTCAAGTCCGATTTCACTAAATTTTATTAAGTTTGATATTCAATCCGATTAAACTTTATTTAAACATCTCTCCTCACGGATTTTGATGGATTTGGGTCACCAAGTAACGACTCGCTGCCAATCTTAATGTTGATCAACAAATTTTCAAGGATTTATGCGTGGCTAATAATAAAGTTTTGCGTTTGTAAAGGAGTTTTATTAACCGAACCAATAAGTAAACGGTCTGAAGGTAATTTATGTAAATAAATATTATTAGCATCAATTCCCTAAACTTACCAATAAGATATTCCATAGGATTGATAAGCATGAATTACTTATTAAGATACTATTATTATTATTATAAAGATACTATTTACGATTGCATCGATGTAATACACACAGCGATATTACAGTAATCAGTTCAAGGAACTTAAAAAAATCTTTAAATCTCATTTAAAGTAGTTACGTATAACCGTTTACGGTATTGTACAATTTTTATCACAACACTTTGCCTTTTGTATGAAAATTTATTTACCAACATAACAAAGGAAGATACGGTTGTAAAAGTAATATAATATACAATTATGTATTGCTAAAGTTTCCGCAGAATGTACGTTAAAATTTGTGTTCAATATGCAGTTTCGTTTCGTATGATATTGCCTTCGATATGCATTTTGTTTCGAGTTTGTTCTAGGTTCTAATAACATTTTTGTTTGCAAATAGCGCGTTGTGTGCTGTTTGGAGAACTTATTTTGCTAAAGCAGAAATGTTTTAAAATATGTCGAAGGGACTTGCTTTTTCCAAAAATATTCTCAAATAAAAAACTAAAATAGTATGCATAAAATTAAATAACCGGACTAGAGAGATTTTTTTTTTTTTTTCTGGTTCACAAAAGTTTATCATGTATACAACTAGATATTCAAATTAAACAATTTTCTTCTTTATCTCTGTTTACTCTTGTTTACTATTCAATTACTTGCATGTGAAATTAATAATAGAGTACTAAAAATGCTTCCTGATACTTTTCCGTAAAAAAATACAACGGGAGGAATCTGAATTATAGCTCAAGTGAAAATATTATACCAGAACGCTTATATTTTCCTTGTAATTTGGTCCAGACAGCTGCAAAAACCGCGCCGTGTTTTCCGTTAACAAATGGGTATAATTAAAAAGGTTTGCACTGAATTATTTCCCCTGTTAATAAAACCTTGACATTAATATAATAATTTAAAACAATTAGAATAATTCAATTGGGACGCAACAACAGAAGCAAATTATTCGAAAAATCTTTATTTTTTTCGTCGGATATTTATGTAACGCTAAACAAATTCATAATTACTTTTTGTGTATTTATGTACCAATGTAAAGAAATTTAACTTATCTTTACTGAGATTAATTAAATGCAAGAAACTTACAATACCTAGGGAATATTCTTAAGGAATAGGTATATCAACAAATTTCATTTACATTTCTATATATACTATAAAAACATTTCATAAGTTACCTTCAAGACAAAATAAAAAAAAATAAAGATTAATTCGATACTGAGATATTTTTATTTGTTTGCTCAATAAATTTGATTTCAATAAAGTTTTTTGGCCCGTGCAACAAAATGCGGCGTGACAACAAAGCTTTCGCGTGTCACGCTCTTGATTGATGGCGGATCTCCGTAGCTCTTTTTGTGGGCCGTTCGCGACCCAATAAGGCTGTAAACACCAACACAAGTGTTCGCTGTACGACAAGGGATATCTCGCTACATGAGGAAAACCACAGGGTAAAGTATGTGCGTTGTGTGTAAGATTGAAGTAGGAAATATGTTTTACAGTTAGAACCAGTGCAGTGCGACCTGGGAGGTACCACCACCACACCTATTTCTAGCGTGAAGCATTTCTTGCGTTTCGTTGAAAGGGTGTGGTTGCTGGCCCACTTATAAATGAGGCGACCATCTCAATCATCAAAAGTAACAGCGCATGTGTGATCAACTTCAGATAGAATCCCTTATTTATATGAGGTGGCTTACAGATGTTCATGGGTGGCGGTAAACACTTACCATCAGGACTGTATTCTCGTTTGCCACGTTAATCTGATACAAAAAAGGTCTTGGCACACATTTCTGGCGTGCAATATACTTATATATGATATGTTTTATAACCAACTCCATAGAAAAGGGCTCCTGAATAAAGCCAATCGCGATCCTACTTCTGAGGATTAAGACGGGCTTCTCATATGTAAGTCAGCCGGCATCTACACCTTTCTATCGTAACACAATAACAGCTTGCTAGAAATAGATATCAAATACGACGAAATATTATAAGCTTAACAAGATAAAACAGCAAAATTGAATGGATAAGGTAATAAGTTCACGTAATACTTTTTTGTATGTTATACAAGTTGAAGTACACTTTGCAGCACTCAACCGAATAAAACCATAATAGAAACTTCATAACAAGTCGAAGAAATATTTTAGCTCGTTTTATCATTGCTTTCCTTTTACCGCCGGGACGCTAAGCTTATTGTGCCCTTATTTCTAACGATCTGAAGCGAAGAGTGTATTTACTTCGAAACTTTCTGTAATAGCCAATTTTGAAGACGGGTCGCGCTCCTGCGAACATCAGGGGTTTCATATACTGTTAATTATTAGCTTATTGAAGGCTTTAAAATATATGACAAGGTGTAAAGCATTTCGCGAAAAGGTTTAAAGGTGTGTTCGACTCCGGAGGCACCACCGCCACATTTATTTCTTCCCTATAACAAGGCGCTGCTTAGCTACTGTTGAGCGCTGCTTTATTCGATTAAAGGAAAGTGGTAAGGGAGCCGAGACATTTAGCTGGAACATGCAAACTTGAGAACAAAAGGATAACAGCGCATTATTTTCGAACCTCAGGTAAAACTCTCATCTTACATGGAATTTATTACAGATGTCCATTGGCGGCTGTAGCCATTAACCATCAGGCGGGCTGAACGCTAGTTTTCTTTTTATGAATTAGCAAACGAGCACGGCCACCTCATGGTAAGTGGTGACAACAACCACTGAACATCTGTAAGTCACTTCATATAGATTCGTTGCTACTAAGACTAAGAAGGTCGCCTCATATATAAGTTAGCCAGCAACCACACCCTTCTACCGAAACGCATGATTGATTCACGCAAGAAATAGGTATAGCGGTACTGCTTCCCCGGTCGAACTATATCTGAAGGTGGTAGAACTCCTTGTGGTTCGACTCCGGAAGCACCACCGTCACACCTATGTCTGCCTTATAACAGCAGTGTTATGTGCTGCTGTGTGCTGGTCGGAAGGGTGTGGTAAGAAAGACATACTTTTCCGAGGCAATCCATCTTAGTCCTCAGGGGCACCAACGCATCTGTAGTTAACCTTAGGTGACATTTTGATCTTACCTAGGGTACTCTGCTTACAGATGTCCATGAACGGCAGTATCCACTTACCATCAGGTGGGTTGCATGCTCGTTAGCTACTTCCATACTATATAAAAATTCCATTAACACATATTTTTTATTCCATGTTTTGTAGCAGAAATGCGCTCTTTGTGTAAATTTAAATTCGCGTAATTCCGGTTTCGCGCGAGTCGGGGTATTACTGTTTAAAGTTATTGTATATTAACTCGCAGATGAAAATGCAATACACCTGCTTCTGCAAGTGTATAAACAGACCAATATGTTTGCTGTATTTAGGACCTATATGTTTGTTGTATTCATAGAGTTGTATTATGTGGAAGTCACAGAAGCGTACACCATGCTGTGGTTGTTGTTGTTGTTGGTGTTAGTTGTAGTGTAACGTCACTTATCCGTAAGCAATAACCAGGATAAAATAGATTTTATGAATTTTGAACGATTAATTAATCTGGTAATCATAGCTGACATTATCAAACATGATGGAGCTACTTATAGTTGTCAGTGTAAGTGCCTGTAAGGTGCCTAGCGATAACATTATATATTGACGTTTTTTACACTATAGAACATTTCATATTACAAGTTTACTTAATCAGTCATGAAATAGACGATTAAATTATAATTAAATTAAATTGCTTTGACGATATGACGATGTCATATCGTCAAAGCAATTTAATTCACAAACCACACTTTGGTCCTGTACGACTACTTTCTAGTCCTTCGAGCTCCGTAGCGGTATCTCGTAATTCGGGATCTTACATACGAGGGTTGTTTGGAG
>DWLI01000866.1:0-18100 GCA_018249915.1 Cecropterus dorantes dorantes | reverse complement strand
GGACTAATTTTTACATATATATAAATATATATGGATATAGATTACCGTTATTTCACTAAACACTTCTCGTTTAATCAACCATTAATCAATTTCCGACAGCCATCATTTAAGTGATTAAATGATGCCCGCCATTGGACGTAGGCTCGCCTTATTTTTCTTTATTCGTGACAAGCGCTTGAGCTATGGATTATGAACATTGCTTATAATGGCTTATACTGTCTTGGGTGTGTTGGTAAGTCTTCGACGTAATCCGTTTTCATCGTTTCAGGCGCAACTTTTTGCCGTCTGCTATCCTTTTAACAAAATTGGATAGTTATTTCATAGCCTTTGTCCTGCTTCATCTTGAATTATGTATGTAATGTATTTATGTACACATTCTTATGGAAAAAGACAATAACACCATGTGTTTAGATTCCTTAAGATATCTTTAGATAGGGGAAAACTGTCATAGTATCATATCACTGACAATACTTGTCACGAACCGACCTACAGTTATTACATAATACCGAGAGCTCGCTCGACCAGCTAATTTCCTAATAACTATGTTAGACGTCTAACAAGTTCGTCTAAACTCTAAATAGTTAGAATTTCGGTGCCTTAAACGACCCGTATCATGCAAGATAATCGTTTTCTGCTCCGTATTAGAAATAACATAAACACCACCGTGTAAGTTCACAGCGTTGCATCCATGTATTTCATTGTCTCTGCGTGGAGCTCTCACTTGGCCGACTTCGGAGCAATTGTGTGTAATGTCCCATGCGATAGTTTAAAAGTCGTTTGCCAGACCCTCGCTGCAGAAATGGTTAGCAGCAGCGGCCATTAGCGGCGTGCACTCGACGCACTCGAGCTGCACTCGACAGGCAGTATGAATTAAACATGTCTCCAAAAGCGGATAAATTAATTGGTGGCTGTTTCTTCGAAGCACTCACACGATGCCGTGAGTGATAGCAGCGGATGTATCCACTTCGAGGGTTGTCGATTAACTTTATTTTGATTAAGTCTGGGTGAATAAGGATATATCTTTTCTCTTTTAAAAGTAAATTAATGATATTTTTTTATAGAATTTTTGATTCGCTAATGACCGGGGTCGATTTGAATGAGTATAGTTTCGCAGCCCTAACGACTGTGAATCGGGTTTTGCACCATCAATTGGCAATTGCGTAGTGAATGGGCCCCCTCGCATCCCAACATGGTGCGACGCCGGGCGACGGCCGCCGCAAAAACGACTCCTGCTACGATCATACTATATTCGAGCGGCCGACTGGGACTGCACATAATAACCTCTGCAGTCTTCGCTTACAAAAAACAAACCATACAATTCTGTAGTAACAGCGGTCATGTGAACCTCTATAACGCTTCAGAACCGGATTTTTATTCCCACACGACATCCTTTTCGACTGAGATAAGGAAGATTGACATAACGCCTCGAGGTTAGATAGCATGAGCTTTTGAGTATTATGTGGCACGTCTACGACTGATTGTAACGGCAAAAATCGCAGCCAGAGTGACTGCATGGTGTTTAGTTTATAATTGGTTACGCATTACGCTAGCTTACCAGTTATACGAGTAGGTATGACCAAATAAGTGCCGAGCAGGTTTCACAATTTTGCTATAATCTTTGCATTAGGTTCAGAGTTTCCGCTCAATCTGATCGCGCGCAGCTGAGTTGTGTTGCACGTAGAATGTAGGGAACGAGCTGAGGTCGCCGCCGTGCCAACCTAGTGTAAATTTTAGTGTATACATTACGTATACTCTAAGCGTGGCAAGTATAATCCCGACGAACAATGCGCTGATCCAATCGCGTGTTGATATTTAGCGCTATTGTAAATTGTAACGGGTTAATGTGTTACAAAATATTTACACTCCGCTGCCGGCTATTTATTTGCAACCCAAATCACATTTCCTTCTAAAGTTTTGTAATTAATATACTGTTCCAATGGTATCGATTAAAATAATTTCTGCAGGTTTATTCGAGCTAATTAACGTGACATTCTTAATGAGGATAACATGATACGGACGGGAGATAATTGTCGCGTGGAGATCTAATTGTGCTAGCTGAAAATGTTTTGAAATCGATGTTGGAGCGCGGTTGTGTGCAAATCTGCATGTGTTTAAAGTCTGCTAGAAATAATGAGAGTCGTATGCGCAGTCCGCTCGCGAGATTACGCGGCGGCGGCCAATGGCGGGGTGGCCGCGGGTCCCCGCCCCGCCCGCCTCGTAATCAAAACCAACCACTGATAACCACATTGCGTACAAATCGAAACGTGGACGGTGAGTTTTCCCAATTTATAGTTCACGATCTTTAAGTTAAGCTTTGCAATATTCACAAACGTTAATTCCTATTCTTTATTCGATTAATATACTTACAATATATTTTTTGTAGCACAAGAATTTTGGCAAATGTAGTTCTGGCGTGTACGCGCGTTTCTTTGCGTTGTTAATTTTGCAAATGAGGGCAGCCACTTAATCCGTTGCTTCAAAAGAAAACTCCCAAGACCCTTACTTTAATATATCACATATCTTGATATTCCCAGGGCCTAGATCCGAGTCGAAATTAGCGGCAGCGTGTAGGACGAAGACGCTCGAGCGGCGTCGCTAACAATGCATACGTGATTTCCGCCAACATGTCTCCGCGCTTGTTATCATAACCTCGGCTCGTCCGCGGCCGCTCCCCGGAGCCTGTTTTTGCTCGAATATCGTTTTTACGAGGCACCGGTTTGCAGACGAGGGTTCTCCATCCGTAATGAGCAACACTACTCCGCGCCGCCCATGGGATATCAATTCGCATTTTTGTACGAAATTCGACGCTCTAAATTTTTCGTTAAAAACTCGCAATTGGGAAAAGCGGTGGTTTCGGATTGCGCGCAGTCGAGTATGATATTCACTTGTTATTCTGGTGGCGGGGTTATTAAAATTTGATTTTTTATTTCGCTCCGGTCATTAGCGAATCGAACATGACTCCGCCAATCTGGTTCTCGTCGAGTACATTCTGGTTATGAGGCTTCGAGATTTTTTATGATTGTCGGTGTAAAAAGTTTTTATTGCGTCTGTAGACGTCTCAGGAGCGCGGATCGTACTTCCGCCAGGAACCGGTCGGGGATTTAATTGATGGCCATGGGTTAACGATTAAGTATTTATTGCCTCTGGACTTTCACGATGCGATTGTTTGGTGAATCCCATGATATTTGTGATTACGAAACCGGGTTTGAAAGGTTTCTCAGCGCGTCAAGCCGTATCACCCAATAGAGATTTTTAATCTAGCGGAAAACGGTGATTTGTTGTCTATAAAGCCATATCTACAAGCGTACTTGATGTCATATTGAGTAAAAACCTTCATCGGTTATCAAAATCAATATTATTATCATGTAATTTAATTGTTAGTTCTTCTCACAATTTTATGTATCTGCTAGGCATTCGTATTGGTATTTTATTCACAACTTATATTCATAAACGCATATATATTTTTTTCAAACCACACTGACTCTTTAAGCGACTTCTCAAAGAAAAGAAGCTATGTACCTATTCATCATGTAAATATTTTTTGTTATCAAAAAAATGCTGACAACTCGCTACCGCGCGGTCTATCAGCATATTTATATTATGTAGGATAAACCTAGTGATGTGTAACAGCGAGTAACAATAACACGGCTGTTACGGGACAGTGGCATAAACAAGTGATCAGCTGTTTATCGGCGCGGGCGCAGATAGCAGGATCGCGGGTCGCCAACCTACATACACGTAGGCGAACTGTAACGATAAAACCTGATAGCTACTTATCTACGCGAACGTAAAGATCACTTTAAGGGTTCTGTATACCAGAATTGTTTTATTTCTTTTATGATGGACATCATCCGTTCTCTCATTTATTTTACATACGGGGCGTACGGGGGCACTTACAAATTTTCAGTTGCAAAATACGTTTTCGTAATTTACAAGTTAGATCACTAAAGATTTGTTGATTTTTTTTATTGTATTGAAGCTGGCTGACAGTCCACCTGATTCGTGGACGTGATGGGCTTTGGGATAAACTCATTCTATTCTATTTCAAACCGATTTCAGATTCGTTCCTGATCCTGAAGACTAAGATGATCGCCTCTTATGTACATAGTTAAGTCGCTTTTCGCTAGAAATAGTTGTGACAGTGATACATTTCAAAATTGAAATTATGTATGTGTTCTATCTATCTATCTTCTATTTGTATAGGGAATTATCCTGACTTACCTAATTAATCATCATCGCAGGTACAACTGAAGTTAGAGACATGTGAATGTGAGTTCTTTGAATGTCCGGTGAGAAAGATTTTTAGGGAGTTTTAAAACTTTTGGGGATTTTCTTCGCATTGAAAACTATCGAATATGCTCTTATTATTAATATTTTAAAATCCGGAGTAGGTATCCGCCTCTGCGTTTTATATCCGAATAAACCGTACCCAAACCAAAATTCATATAAAATATCGCTATCTGTGTCTTGCTTGACGTAACTTATTTTTTCTAATAACTGTGCCAAAGATTACAGTTTTAATGAGCTGATATTGCATTATTTACACATTATGTTTTTATTTTTTTAATTAATGTATAATATTTATGTTTTTAATTTTTTTGTTGAATGTTTTGGTTACTACCTACCTACCTTATAAAAACATTTTTCATATCTTTATATCTTTATTAATCCAGTACAATATACGTATGTAATGTACATATGACTATGTATTATTTTCATTTACGGTGGGTAATTCTTATTCGTCTAGATTAAGGTCAGCTATTGGAAATAAAATACTTTTCCTTGATTTGGTTAGATAAATCGGCCGCTATTGGGTATGGATATTTTGTCAATTACCCCCTACGACGAGGTGGTGTACCCCAAGGGATGCTTTTTCACCACTTTGAGAAATCCTGGTCTTAGAAAGCATGGTCACTTCATATCATAGAACACGCTTACGTCACCACAGCCGGATCATGGGACTCGTTCAGGCCATAATTATTATAAAACTAAAATTACCATATAGTCATTCCAAAATTCCCAAATGATTATTTATTTGTCATTAAATTGATGAATTAGTTATTGTGTCAGGAAGTAAGCATTCTTTTATTATTTTTATATTACAGTGAATGTTAATGATTTATGTTAATAAATAATCGTTAATAGATTTAATGTTAACGTATGTTAACGTCATTTACATTCATATACTAAATATTTAAAATTCTACTCGTATTTAATAAATAAAAAAGTATTACTAAAATATTCTCGCATTTTATGACATTTTCATTTTAAATCTCAATAAATTATTGTCAGAGGTTTATGAAATACCATGCGTTACTTTACGAAAAAAAAAAACGTATGAACCTAAATTGCTATTTCTTAGGGGATGGTGGTTCCTTCATTATTTAAAGATGCTATACTACTTATTACCATAGTATAGTTATAATTTCCCCACACACGCATGCACACACGCACGCGTGCACTTCTTCATTATATTACTACTGTCAATAGTGAATACTTGTAACAGCAAGTATTGGCAGCCTCGAAATGTTTGCCAAAACGCCTTCAATCACAGCTAATTAATAAAATAACTGATCAACAGCCAATCGACAACGCATTCTATATTTAATTTGTATCTGAAAATTAAATTGCTAACTTGAATATTAATGGCGACCTTGGCTGTATATAGAATTGGAACTCTATCGGTATTTGGAGCCAGTTTCAAATAGATATAAGTACGAATAGTGTATCTTATTTTGATTAAGATAAGAAAGATTTAAGTTCTAGATCGTATCCACTGTCAAAGTGCCAACTATTTATTCGAAACACAAATTTTATGTGAACGCAATTATGTTTTCCTCTATTTTCATTTTCTATTTTAAGTCTTAGTCAATATCTTGATATCTCGCCTTCATTGATCTTCTCCATTCATTATTCGTTATATTGTATTTCAATAATTTTACCTAAGAATTTCTTCTTTGTTCGTCTACTTATATACTATAGGTTCAAAGAGCTATAGGCATCAAAGTACACGTACATAACTTTTTTTTACGTTTGTTTTCCATTAATCCCTTCATAAGAGGGAAAATTATTGGTGTAACGAAAACGGTTTTGTTGCGTTTAAATAATCATATTTAATTATTATCGATTTATAGATATGGTACGAATTGATATGATATGTACAAATTTTGTAATATTTTGTTTTGTAATTTTCATTTTTAGCACTTGTACGTGTATACACGCATTTTTCAATAATAGATTTATTTAACAAATCCGGTTTGCTAATTTGTATGTAAAGTGCAGACATTAGAGTTTAACAAAGGCTTAAATAAATAATGGATGTACCAGAGAAGGTATACAAGTATAGTACAGTGTATATGCAAAACGAGTATAAAATAACGCGGTTTAAAAATAACGAAATGCGAGAAGCGACGCGATGAGGAGACATTTCGTTTTATGTCATTAGGGTTGAACTCCACGGTGTTCAGGGCTGTGGACTGTGGACTGCGGATGATGCACAGATTATAATCACATTGCCTTTCCTAAAGGTAGAAACTGTGGTTCCATTGAGGAAGCGCCACGTCTATGCTTATTATGCGACTGGGTCAGATGGAGGGTAGTTTTTCGAGTGTATGAATGTATTTATGTATATATGCATGTATGAATGTGTCTGTATGTTTTTATATACCCATTTCTTTGGACATTGTCGACAGCCGAAACGGACGGACGTGACGGATTGTAACATAACTGAAGTAGAGTGGTTATTGACATAACTCGTATAATTTTTAAATTTGCCGTCTGCCATTACATAAAAGAGGGCAGAGAGTCAGTTAGCAATGGGGGTTTTTATTTATTTATTTAATATCTACGATAGAAGTCACTTTGTTTTCTCAAGCATAATCATGCCTTTCAATAAAGTATTAACGGCTGTATCACATACAACGTTTACAAAACGTTGTATGTGAGTTTATTCTTAAGAATTTAATAGCAACAGTTATAATTTCGTAATTTAGGCATTTTATTGTAGCGTCAAGGTTAAATATTTAATACAATAATACGTGCCAGCTTAGTAAAAGATAAACTGTTAGGTATCCATGTCGCAACCCTATCGCGGCCTAGTCGTCGGGTCGACATGTTCACATCACACATCGAGGCATTTTGATATTTCTGCCAATAATATAAAGCTGGTTGTAGCGTGCAGTACCCTATCGTTATGACCTATGGGACCGGTTGCTATAATTAGGTAATTACTAGGTCGGTCTCATTTGATCTCAACACGAAACGCGTTTTAGAAACCCAAACAGTGGCGCAATGAATCGCTGAAATTGCACACGTACGTGTAAACTGTTGCGAACGGCCTGCCGAGATTCAACGCATCCGAATTGCAAATAATTCGCGAACTTACGAATAACTCGCAATTGAATATTGTGTACAGGATTTTTAAAGTTACACGTATATGTGAAGATACTAGTTAATATACAATAGAAATTAATTCATTGTCTTTTGTATTTGCTTTAGATACTCGTGCAAATATTATGGTGTGCTTTAAGAATGCCTGGAAACTTGAGTCAACCATTTTCAACATTAGTCTGAATAACAGACAACTTGCTAAAATAAACGCAAATATCGCTGAAATAACAATATTAAGTTAGAAAAGACAGTATTTTCATTATCACCGACAAAAATATTAATTTTATTTGAATAAACAAATGCTAAGATTTTCAAGAGTACTTCATGACATAATCATATTTAATTGAAATAACATTTCCTCCTTTCCAAAGTTGACTAACATTAAAAAGAATGTTGTGTAGATCTAAAAGATAAAAGTTATTAAAATCAAAGCGATACAATCTGCAAGGCAGTGGGCTATTAATTATAGGCATAATATTTATTACCTTTATGAAGATGCACAAAACAAGAAAAGTAAAAAGCATTGTTAAGGCTATAAATATAATTTAAACATAATGTTAACGTAACATGTAATTCCTGTTGTACCTATCTATGAAAAAAATGTTGAAAAACGTGAAACGCAAAGTCAACACGTAGTGTTCGGCGCTCGGCGAGCGGGCGAGCTCGCGGCTGGCGAGGTAGGCGGCGCGGCCGTTCACCCCTGACCGAATCCAGGTCGAGAAGGTTAGCGGCTGCTGCGGCCGCACCAGCGACCCACACGACACGACCTGGCGACACATCGCCACTCCACCCTACCGATCGATACATTGACACATCACCACTCGTCAGCTTCGTCATACAAGTTTTTAAATCAAAAAATTAAATATGATCAAAATGTCTACAAATTATTATCTACTTAATAATATAATAAGCAAAAGACTAAAATCTACTCCGCGTTTGAAAGTAAGACTGTCAAAGCATTTAATATTTTAAAAGTTTTTAAATAGTTGCCAAAATCTAAAAAACCTGAAAATCGTTACAGACTTAAGTAGGCAAACGTGCTAATGTGGTGACCCTTATACAGAATGTAGTACAGCCGTAGTGTTAGCAAATAACCTAGTCATACGTAAGATACTCTTGAAACACTTTGATTTTTGACAATGATATTATTGAAGAAGCCAAAAGATATAACAGTGTAATTTTTTGTCACCGAAATCAAAAAGGTTAACAGATAAGTCTTTTGAAAGTACAAATACTATCACAAAATGTTCAGTATTATGCAAAACTAAAAAATAATACATTAAACTGGCTTCTTAACGTGAACGCATGTCTTAGACGCTCGCAGAAATATTTTTTACGAAATATGCCTTGTTAAAAAATTAAGAAACTAAATGTAATCTTGATTTAGTGAGGTCAACTGCAAATTATGGAAATTTTTAGCCTGAAACTAAAAACTAACAAAAATTTGTGTCAAATTCTTGAATTTGATACCGCTTTGCGACGCCCGATGTTTTGATTGCTTAAATTACTTTGCGAGTATACCAGAAATACTATCATACCATGGTGATTTCATCGTAGCGGACATCACGGTATACAAAATAAGATACCTCGCAATTCAGTTTTACCTGTTCTCTAGCTTTATTCATATTTAAAAAACAAATTCTGTCAATATTTGAAAAACAAATCCCGTATTTTTCGGCGAATCGACAGAAAAATACGATAGCAATGATCGTCAACGAGCGCAGAGATCCGACGGCGAGGCTCTCCAATCGCGCTCGCTGCAGGAACTTCCTCAATGAGTTCTCCAGTTGAATCTGAAAGTTCCAACTAAACCCTTATCTGCAATGCCTAATCTGCATTTTGTTTTTCATTCTCTTAAATTACAAATTATATAAAAGTCGTTTGTATACACTTTCTGTTCTAGTGCGAATAACCTCACAGTGATCCAAAAGCAAAACTGTAAAGCAAGAAGCGACCGAGCCGAGTCTTTTATTAACGCAACTTATTTCTGTGATCTTTTGTATTGAGTATTCAAAGAGATGGCCCTTTGTTTTCATATAAAACGACACGTGAACCAACTAGAAGCCCATCCGAGGGCCCGATTAGAATAATTCATTCAGTCGGAAGTAGGCCACCGCTCGGCTCGCTCCCCTCCTTATTTACCAGCGAATTTAGCTCCCAGCTCACTTTTAATCTCACTTTTCCTGGAAACATCTAGATTTGTACTCTGAAAGCTTAACTTGTTTTGATCCAACCCCTACGCAATATAGTTTAAGAGAAATAATAATATAATAAATTGAGAGAATCAGTAGGTACATAAAGATAAAGTTTATAAAAGTAGAGATAAAAAAATGTTGGAGATTACAAAAGAAAAGATTTTCCAAATAGTTCATTAATTGATGATTGGTTAAAACAAATTGGATTGATTGGAAATTGAACAAAAAAAATCATCATAAGAATTAACAATCATATCATCAAAGTTCTAAACCTAAGTATTGGAAAACGACGAAATATGTTCACACAAAGTGAATACGGCCGCACTAAAAATTAAGTAACAAAATGATGCACGTAAATGCACTTGTGAAACCTACATGTAGTAGCGAATAACGACAACCTGCAATTAGATAAAGACCTGAGCGAGAGAAAACCGAATCCGGCTGCGAGCTAAGGCTCACACTCCGGTGAGCCAGACCTAACACCGAGCGGAAAGTAGTACTTGTGGACAAGTACACTATAACTGGCATCGAGTAATGTGGTCGGCATTCACTTAATCTACATTCCTTGTGATTATTTACTCATTATCTTTGGATTTAATTACATAATTCTGCTTTGTACACCAAGCTGTTGACTTCTCAAAATTTCAAGGCAATCCAAATAAAATGAACATGAAGATGCCAGAAAACAAGCAAAACTTTTAACTTTAATTATGTGGACATTTAAAGCACTAAAATGAACACGTTTCCTCCGGATATTCCCTTCAACGTCAAATCGAGTGTTAAATATAATGATAAATTTTATAAGCCACGTTTATAAAATTTGTCGTAGAATCAAATAATTGTCGTTCAACGCGATCCTATAGCTATAACTGAAGTAAGCACAAATATTATCAAATTATTTATTTATTTATCAAATACTTTCAACTGCATTGTAGCAAATAAGTTTCACAAAATAAATGAACCTCTTTGCATATATTTTTATTAAAAACTACGCTCCCTCATGCAATGAAGTAGCAACCTAAGGTTCACAGCCTCCCGCCGGCGCCAGCGACATAAGCTCAGCTTTCTAAGTCGCGGGGCAACGGGCCTGATAACTCGCTATTATCTGCTGACGGCGCTCGGCAGACCGACTGCTATCTAATCGTGATCAACTATGTGACTTGTCAAACGTGTATGTCATGTTTGCAGTTCCTGTTAGCTGTGACCATATTGGTATTCAAACAAGTTAGGGCATATTATTTGTTCAATTGTGCTGCTAAATTATTTGTGAATAAATTTTATAAGAACAACGTTTTATATGATATACTACTAAAAACTGGACCTACGGTTATCTCTCCTCGTTGAAATTCTCTCGACTCCACCAGTGAATGGAGTAATCCTTATTAGTAAACATTTTAGGAATGATTTTATTTATTTGGATCTAAAAAATCATCACATTTCGGCGCTCTGGAAATTTACCGGTCCATATTCTAACAAATTAGATTATAAGAGACGAGTATGGTTAGACTAGGGAGGTGCCACCTATTTCTAGTGAGATTCAGTTCTTGTACTTCAGTGAAAGGGTTTGGTTGCCAGCACACTGTCATTTGGGGCGACCATCTTAATCAACAATAAGTAAAATGAAAGAAAACGAGAACAGTATTCAGGAAATATAAAAGAAAAGGGAAACGTAAGTTAATAGTGAGGAGTATGTGTGTCAAAATGTGAGTGGTGTAGATAAGAGTCGGAGGTCTGCGAGGGCGGCAGGCATCCACGCGGCTGCGTGAGCTAATGTTTAATAGATGCCGTCATTACCGTTGCGTGCTGCAGCGCGGCCGTCGCGTGCGTGCCGACACTTAGCTAAACACCGACCACTACATTCATTGTATGCAATATAACACTTTTTCACTTCCAATTCTTTTCTATTATGCTCCATTCTAATTAAAGGAGCAGCCATTGTGAAAATTCCCACTCTCACAGCCGCAAAAAATTACATTATGTGTTAATTCTGTAACGCAAGATTCAATTGTGAGCAGGGGCACGGTTTAACGGGATCGCGGGCTCGGATTACCGCCGGTGAATGTTGTTTCTTTACTTTTTCAATTTTCTCAGTTTTAATCCGGTGTTGCCGAGCGTGGAGAATTGCTTTATCTACCCGAGAATGATGGACGGATTATTTATTGTTGCCTAGTCTTTTCCGTTTAACGTTTAAGTAAAATTCCTCCTTAACGGGTCAAGGTTGCGTCCGACCTTTTGTTTCGTGAATTCAATTATTAAACCCTCGGCCGTCCCTCGCCGGTTTCGTTACTAATACATTTTTTTTGTTGCAGGTGATTTCTGCGCTGACGTCATCATGAAGTGGAACGACGTCACCGACATCAGTAAGTTGTTTGCGGCTCACGTTTTGCTCGATATAATATTAAAATTTCGTTAAATGCGAGCGATGAAATCGGCGTAGCGAAATCGTGCTTTCTCGTTGATAGGTTGACGACTTGATGTATAGCGTCAGATAGCTGCGTTACATTCTGGCGACGTTACAAGCGCGTTATCACAAAAATAATTACGGAACGTTGCTGTTATGTATGTGTTGGAGTTGGCAATAATGTTGGCGCTCGTCACTACACTTCTACTATGGTTTATAGTAAGAGGCCGTAGTACGGTGAGGCGTGGGAGGGCCGTGGGTGTCTCGGATATACTCTATCCACTACTGTTTATTGAACAATATGCTCGAGCGTGCTTATCATCGGCTCATCGACAATCGACTAATTCACACGTAGCTAAACGAATACCACTTAAATTTAAATATTTACATGGGTTATATAATCTTTTGTTTTACCTCTGCATATCTTTGTATTCCATGGAATTTTCCATACATGTATAGTTTAGTTTCTTGTACAAAAGAACGCGTTTTATTCTTACAAAAAAAATATACGTGACGAATAGATAACCTCTCTTCCACAGGAAGTCGGTTAAATAGACTTACAGGAATACACTAACACTACAGCTTAGAATTTATTTATTTAATGCAATTGCTTGTAGTGCTTACAGCAAAAGCCAACGCGCACCACAAGCTAATACAAATTAACATTTTAAAACAATTGTTGTTTGTTTATTACTAAATATAAAACTAAGTAAGCGTATAAAATTCTAATTCAAAAAAACAAACATATTTAGATGACATAATATCTGGTTCCTGAGCAATTAAAACATTGAGTAACCCTATACAATATGTACATTAATTATTTACCTACATGTAACCCTCGCATGGAATCGAATCTAATACCATCTACGTGTCAATCTATGTTGATTACATCACGCTGCACATAATTACAGCTTATCAAAATATACGTTCGCCTTATTAAATAATGTTTGAAGTGTTGGATGAAATAATGATCATCCCGTACAATGTATCTGTTGGCACCGTCGAATCACTCGGATGAAATAGTTTGGCACGAGGTGCAGGAAGACGCGTACGGCCATGTGTACGCAGGCATACGTATAGTGGTGCCATTCATACGAAAATAATATTGGCAGCGCGACATTCATCGACGACCGAGCTATGAACAACTCATTGGGCCTTCGGGAGGAATACGGTGATACATCGACTTACGTTACCCCGACTTACGCAAACTCGAACTAAGCCATTTTTATACACACATTTTAGAAAATATAGAGTCCTACGAAAAGCGCATTTCTTCTACAAAACAAGACATAAAAATTATAAGCGTGTGAATGCTCATCATTCAAACAAATGTTGAGTCGTCAAACTACTTTGTTAGATTTTATGAAGGCTTTTATATATCAAAATAACTTCGGTTGACGATAGCCTTTTTGTATATTTTTTTTTTTTGTTTGAATCGCCTTTCTTCCGGCCCTATTTAAAATATTTTGTATATGCGAAATGATACCCCGACTTACGCGAATTCGACTTACGTGGTTATCACCCTGTCCCATCTGTCGCGTAAGTTCGGGTAATCACTGTATATTTATAACATGCCAGTTTTCATGCGACAAGTACGTAAATCAAACTCATTAGCGACATGAATCGGAACAAACGTAAACGCGATTTCGCAACGCGAACAATAGTTTAGCAATAACCGTTACAAATAGCACTCATTGTTGAGACATTCCAATTTAATTGGTCGTGTAATGTGCACTTGAGATGTCACCGGCTGCGGTCGGAGCTTCAACCGCAAGCTCGCCCGACACCGCCTTCGCTAGGAACGCTATGGCCCAATGTGGTCTATCGTTCAAAACTAGTGATGGGACCGTCATAAGAAATGTACCTATACTCGTGGATACGTCGTCGTCATCAACCCATTATTGTCCCTCTGCTGGCCACGGGTCTACTCTCAGATTGGGAGACTTCAGACTATAGTCCACCGCGCTGGCCAAGTGCGAATTGGTTGACTTCACACACCTTTGAAAACTTTTTTTTAAATAAGTATCAGGTGTGTAGGTTTCTTTAAGAGGTTTTCCGTCACTTAAAGCAGTGAGAAATAATTTCTAATACGCCCATAATTTTATAAAAATCAGTGGTGCGTGCCTGAGATTCGAACCTCAGACCCTTGATAGAGAGGCCAGGCTGGAACCATTCTGCTATCACTGCTCAAACATTGTGGATTATTTTACATGACATTAGTGTCTAAATTCGTGGATACATTAGTGTTTAAATTCACAATTATAAAACTATATTTTCCTTAGTCGATATAGATATCCTTAATCTTGAAACTGTAGTTGTGTTGTTTTGTAGTTTTATGCATTACTAATTAATTAGTACCATAGAACTTATCATATGGGTGAATTAATACGATAATTAATTTATAACAATTTTTACAGTAAAGATAGTATTTACTGTGTGATTTTAAGATATAAAACTAATGAGTATGATGTTTAAATATTTCCTTGCTAAGAAGAATTTTATACTCTTAATAAAAAAAGATCTGTTTGAGATCAGTCAAATGAAACCGATCTTTATTTCCCTCGGATATCTGGGGATATGGATATTAAGCACATCACTACGCAATACTAGCCGCAACTCTCTAACGAAACTTGTATTAAATCAGCCCAGTATGAAAACACGTCATTGGCGGTGGCTATTGTAGTTCGGCTGCATACACTTAGCAGTTCTGCCTATGATATGCCTTTTATAACGTCACTGTAAACTTTACTTAGAGCATATGTGTGTTTCTGTTTTAAATATGTAAGTAAGTTTAAAAATAACGAATAAACATATGTACATAAAATATAGCATTCTTTGAAAAGGTCAGTCGTATGTTAATTAACAAATACATCGAATTTTTGTACCAAATTCCGAGAGAATGTAGCATTGTTTTACAAAGTGTATTCGTGATAACGCTAATTAATAACGGGCGATCTGATCGAAACGGGAAGCGAATCTGCTAATAAATCTAGATGCTGACGCACATAATTTGTTGACATTCGGTAGAGCGAGCATGGTAGAAAAAACTTATGTGGTGTTTACCTATCTGAGCGTGACGGTAGGCGGCCATGTTGCGCGCGCGCCGAATTTCAGATTACATCACTGGGCAAAAAATCGCGTGCGCGTGCAACGGGGGGGGGATAGGGGGGGCTTGAACGACCTTGGCCTTGCTCGAACCGCGGCGTGCTCAGCGCCGCGATTGTACATGCGCCCACCAGTCTACCGGCACACGGTTATTATGTGTAGGCTACGAGCATGGGTCTCTGTTACCATAGACGTAGTAAATATTATACATTCCTAATTTCCTATGACTGTGTTGTTGTGGTGGCAGGATCACTTTTATATGAGGCGACCATCTCAGTCCTCGGAAGTAGCAACGCATGTTTTTTTGACTTTAGATAGAATCCCATTTCGGTATGAAGTTGCTTACAGATGTCCATGGATGGCAGAATCCACTTACCGTGACGTGGACTGCATACTATCTTGCTGCTTCAATTTTATATAAAAAAAAAAACACATAATCACTTACTCCTCCATCTGAACGATCACCTGTTTTTGTGATGTTTAACAAATTGGGGCTTCTTCAAAATAAGACAAGCTTGGTGGTAGGAATACTTAGTTTAAAATTGGAACTGAGCTGATTGTAGCAACCAATTCTTGTTGTTTAGCAAACCGGGTGAATCTGTGGACCTAACAATCTAGCACGCAAAGTGGAAACGCAAACAGCGTTCCTTTTTAACACCTTTCCAATGCTGTGGAGCCACGAACGCCTCGAAGCAGGTTTTTAATTATTGAGCTGTAACAGCTCACTAACATTGGTTATCAACGTAGTCATAAATGAGCCCATATATTAATCTGGACTAATTTATAAGTACAACGGTAGAAGATGTACAATAACAGGTGACTCCACGCATATTTTTTTACGTGTCATTATCTATATATCTTCTAGAATGGAGAGTTCCCATTCTCTGCGATCAGACGGCATGTAGTTTTTTGTTTTATGATGAGTTTATGAGAAATATGAGCATTCAATCCAAATTTTGTTTAATCTATTCTCAATAAATTTTAAATCTTGGTATTTCAGTTAGTTCCGTGTCAATAGAGTAACAAAATGTCAAGCACGTTGATAAATAATTGCTTAATACCATAAGCGACCAATAAATCTATAAGAGGACATAATCGTCGGATTCTCTGAATCGTCAAGAAGGAAATACCGTAATCGAGATTTAATCGCAGTGCGGTCTCATTACTGGTAATCAAGTGATCATATGTGAAGTTAGGAGCGCGTAGCGAATCTGACCGACCTTGAAAATTCTTTACTCAAATCACAATATTAATGCGCACCAATTTATTTCAAAAACAATGTCTTTGGAATGTGTGTCGAATCGAATTCACACCGCTTTTTCGATTACATATTCATTTTAATATGAACATTTTGATATACTCGTATACATTGCACGGACATTAAATTGTGGGTCTTTAGCTCAAAATGACCTGACAAACAAATTATGACTTAAAAGTTAAGGAACACATCAGGAAGAAACTAAATGCCTCATAATGCCTCCTGACTATGGTAAGACATGTCTGAGAGACATGGTTACGTTAGCTTTTAATGTTGGGTAGCTATTCGTATCATTCCAGATCAGGCCATTCCAGGATTTTCTGTTTCTGGCCATGGGTCCATCATAATAGTCATAAGAAAGTGTGCACTTATGCCCATCTTTATGAACTTTCCTTGTCCTGTATGGACCATTCTGACGAGGCCGTATACAAATCACACAGTAATGGATTAATGATAATTGTCCCTACAGATTTTTATCTTACTCCAGAAATCTTTCAACGATGTTCATGTATGGTATCATGGTATCATATGGAACATTTTAAGTTCCAAGATTCTTCCTAGAACATTATCTTTATACCTGACCGTTGTCAAGTATAATTGCCGAGGGATGAATTGTTTAAACTTCCTCATATCCATTGATGTAAAGATGACTATAATCAAACGCACATGTGAGAAGCAAGTACCGACATGATGAAACGTGTTGGTTATTCTCTTGGTCTTACTCATAGTTATAGACTTAAACTTACAATGTTATGGAGTCAATGTTATGCAGATCACGTGTACTTCATTGTTGCTTGCCACATTTGCATATCTATCGTCGAAGGATTTATCGACGTGCGATTGAAATCCGCGAACTTTACATCTCGCTATCTTGACATATCGTGAGTGCGATGATGTTCGGAAAAATCATTAAACAACAAACCTGTGGGAAACTATTGATGATTAGTGGCTTTCATTTTAAAAACTCACCCATCCCATTCAGTGGGTTTCTAAAGTCAAATTCTTCAGTCATGTACGTTTTAGAGTTTATAGTCACTTGTTTTAACGGTCAAGGAATATTTCGTATGGAAACTACATGACTGAGAGTTATATACAAGAATTTTTCAAACGTCTGTTATTATAACGTGTCGATAATGATAATAATGATTATAAGGGCTAATAGAAACAATCGGAATTTATTTATTTTATAAGAAAGATATGTAATCTTACTTTAAAGACGTACGTAGGCGTTCAATTTCAACGTCAACGACGTTGGTATTAGTCTTAAGAGTCTAACTGATTAGGTAGCTTGCCACATTATCACTGTTGTAGTTAGGAGGAATTCGGCTAAATTAGGTCTAAGTTTTGTTTGGTCTATTCCAAATTTAAATTTGAACTTTTGGTATCCCAGTAACTTATGCCTCAACACATTTACAAAATGTCAAGCACATGAAGGATTATTACACTATTAAATACCATTGACAACCAAAAACTACATAAGGGTATAAATAAGTACTTTTTTTATAATAGGAAATAGCAAACGAGCACCAGCCCACCTGATGGTAAGTGGCTACTGACGCCCATGGACATCTGTAATCAACCCTATGTAAGATCGATAGTTAGCCACATATGCGTTGCTACCCCTGAAGACTAAGATGGAATGCCTCGACAAGTATGTCTCCGTTACCACACCCTTCAGATCAGAACACAACAGTGCATGACACTGCTGTTATTAGGCAGAAATAGGTGTGGCCGCGGTGCTTCTGGAGTCGA